>CAHIKZ030001360.1:985000-1020000 GCA_903632075.3 Acanthosepion pharaonis | reverse complement strand
GATATGTATACGTAAGATTTTTAAGAAGGGATTCAATAAAGTTTGTCGATGTAGTATAAGGTTTTTGATGTGTGTTTATAGTTGGTAATATTGTTATTAGAGGGCTCACGAAGTACTTTCTAAATTAAGAAATATGTTATTTTTTTAATGAAGATGGCATTTGTAAAATCAAAGTTATGCCCAGTTTTCTTCCTGTATATTAAGGTAAAGTTTGAATGCTCGTCTAAACGTAAATCTCTTTTGTCTTCTTTTTAATCAAAACTTTTGCATATTTGCACACACACACACGTATATATATATATATATATATATATATATATATATATATATAAATATATGATGGACTCTCCTGTCGTATTTGACGTATGAGGTTCAAGCAGCTCAGTTTCTACAGCCCAGACACCAGCTCATATGATTTGATTTTAATGATGAAGGTTTTGTGCAGAACCATTCACACTTTTTGAAGTCGCTAAGACAGAGACCTGGTGCACTACGTGCCACATGATTCCCAAACGATCCTCCACAGGTTTTGAATTCAGAGTTTTCCTACTCCTAGACAAGTTGCCATGCAAGTTTATAGAACCCAGTCTGTCTTACTATTTACCTTTCTAAGGGTATTATTAGCAGCTATATGATTTCAGCTGGAATTCACCTCGGCCTACTGATTCCGCTATCCACAACTCTACCGTGTCTCTTTTATATATATATATATATATATATATATATATATATATATATATATATATATACACACCTAATTCAAAATATATGACCAAATTTGAAACTCTTATCTTGTCGTGACGAGAACTTTTCAGTCCAACATAATATATTTGAATACATCTAATGACATCATGAAAAGATTCTTATCCAGTTTAGTCTGGCTGCATTTTCTTGTATCATATTAATCCTTCCTGCATAAACGATCGATTGTTTTTTACTGTCTCTCCAGTATATAACCTACATATATTTTATTTTATTTTATACGCTTCGGTGTGGAGACAACATTTGTCAGCTACAAACGCACTTCAGAATTTCTTCCCAATATCTATCTATCTATCTATCTATCTATCTATCTATCTATCTAGTTTACAATAGCTTATATCTTTATTACCCTATTTGCTATACAGGAATCCCTCTATTAGTGCAGCTAATCTGTCAATTAAAATATACGCACTAATCGAAAACGCTTTAATCGAATATAATAATTTATAGGAAATGATGTAATTTGTACCTCAAATTTTAGTGTCATTCACAATTAATTCCTAATTTGCGCATTTTTTAATTAAAATATAGGTAGATATAAGAAGAGTCAATAAAAATGTTATTAATTAATTTTTATTGATCTGACTTTTATGAAAAAAAAATTGAAGTGGTTTGCCACATTAACACTTAGCTGGGATGGTATTCTTCTCTTATTCATATAATTGGCGGTACTAAGAAATTGCCCCTACAAATTTTTCAAACATATCATAGTCATTAGTATTTTAACTGAACATTTTTTATTTATAATATTTCCATAGTAAATGATTACATCTGTTATATTTCGATACTTTTTAAAAAATGTAAATTTCTCTATCTAATTAAGTTCGACCATTTTTAACAAAATATCAGGTAATTTCCTTTGAAGAACTTCCAAATAAACATGAAAAAATTAATAGAGACAAATATTCAAATATGTATTTTTATTAACGGCTTATATTATAAAAAAATATCTATTTATAACCATCCATTTTTTAACACTACTAGAATTAGTTAGATAACGTAAAACTTGACAAAGAAAATAGATTACCATTTCCAGTTTAAAATTTTAGAAAATATTTAATTAACCCTAACTATAAAAAAATCTATTGTCAATTCCTATGGTTAAACTGAAGAATGTTTCACCGTACTAATTGAGTATTATGTATAGCGATTTTCCAAGCGTAGCTGTGGTACGAGGCCGAAAGTATGGGACACCCAGTGAGGATCGAACTCACTACTCAGTCGTAACTGCTCTAGCGAGACAAGCTTACTAACCATTACACCACCACGAGGTGCCTAATCGAGTATTATGCGCGCCCTAATCTAAATTTTCTATATAAAATCTTAGAGGAATTCCTGTATTTTTATTTCTATTTTGTTGCTTCCATTTTCAGCCTCGACAGGAATGTCCATCTATTTTCATGGTTGAATCTCGTGTTTATTTTTCCTCGGTGCTGATTAAAATCCAGGATTTCAAATATTGGTTTTCGAGTGTATTGGTTTTGCGATTGCATGCTGTTTGACAGAAAGCATTTCATAAGTGCCGTTCTGTCACAGGCAAAAAGATTCTATTTACACTATGTATCCAGGTGCAGTGGCCGTAGAGATGCTTTAGCATGTTATTAAAAAAGTGCTTTTGATCTTTCTGAATCTGTATCGCTCCACTGAAAAGATAGGGGAAAATAGTGTAGGAATATTGTGAAATATTGTTTTTAAATGAGACCTGAACATTCAAGAGAATCTCATACACTTTCTGTAGGTTTCAACATTCTGCGATTGTATGTGTCACAAATTCACTGATATCACATGTACAGCCTTGTGCATAGTATCTATCTATCTATCTATCTATCTATCTATCTATCTATCTATCTATCTCTCTCTCTCTCTCTCTATATATATATATATATATATATATATATATATATATATATGTGTGTGTGTGTGACGTCACACATTATGAAATGGACAAAGTCCGACAATTATTTTTTAAGACATTTTTTTATGTTTATACGTTCTTTTTATAGATACAAATATTTAAGTAAGTGCTCAATGAGATTAGACAGAGCTAAGAAATATATATTAACAAATACACATTTACCTACATTTGGTATGTGACGTAAGTTTTGTTCGTTACCCATCTCGTCGGGCACAAGAAGCTATATCTTGTTCAAGAATTATTTGGACTGCTGATATAAAAAGAAACCCCCAACACATCAATTCTCCATTTAATCTCCTTCGAAGTAGTCTTCTTCTGAATCCAAAGACTTTAAGAATATCACAAATATTTTAAAATGTTTACAGTAGATAGTTTTAAAATATCTAGGTTTTAACTATAAGCTTTAAAGATTAAAAAAAAATAGTTAGATATCACAATAACTTAGTTACCTCCCTTGATGATACTGCACGTGTATGTTTACATCATAAAATTTAAAAATCGTACAGTACATAAATTTAGCGTTTTTCACTTTACAAGTAAAAAAAAATAATTTTCAGACGAACACAACAATTTTGTCTCAGGAAAAATAAGACAATGATGACACTGTGCTAATTTCGATTACTCGGAATAAAATGAATATGCGTCAATATGGCAATTTTCTGTCTTCCTTTATTAAGGATACTAGGAAAATTGTCCGTAAAATACGAGAGGATATTATAAAGAATAAGTTGACAAAACTTGTTTAAAATGTTTAGTGAGACACGTCGTATATATATATATATATATATATATATATATATATATATATATATATATATATATATATATATATATATATATATATATATATTATATATATATATATGCGCAGCACTTAAAAAAGAAATTTATTATTGGAAAGCGCTCAATATCAGTGATAGATCTAACGCATTTAGTTGCATTGATGTGAGTTTGCGCATTCCACACACACACACACACACACACACACACACATATATATATATATATATATAGATAGATAGATAGATAGATAGATAGATAGATAGATAGATAGATGGATGATTGTCTTTCTATATATTTTTATCTTGGTGTTATTGTGTTACTCTAAATCATCTCAAAGAATCATAGGTCAAAGTTAGCGGCATATCTGAGGTTGTTTCATCCTTCAAACACCCTTTGTACAAAGAGCGAATGAAGAATCTTTTGTTTAAGAGGATTCGGATTGTATACTAATCCTAGAGCTAAGTTCTAGGATATGGAATGGGAAGATTTATCCTAATTCCTTGTCACATGACAGTAAAAAATAAATAAAGAAAAGAAAACCAACAGACTTTGCCTCCATTTGAAGATGAACACGAATTCGTAACACCGAACGCAGCTAGCAGACATGATTTAAAGATTATCCCGCTTGATTATTCGAGACATTTCAGGGCACATTAATTGTAGAAATCTAGGCTAGACTGACATGCGTTGTAATTTCAAACAGGCTTCAATATTTGGTTTTCTAAGCTCTTAAAGGCCGGAAGTTTAAATAAGTATGACTTGACTTAGAAATATCAGATGGTAAGTAGACACAGGCGAGTGTTTGTGGCAGCGTACCTAAGTAATGGCAAAAATGCAAGGAACAGTAAATGATTAATGATTAATATACGTCCACATATTCAATAGAAATAATGTACATTTACATAACAGACGCTATTTATTTCAAGGTTGAATATAGGCGACAAACAAAGAATCTTTAAAATATCTTATTATATATATCGTATGTCTTCAGTACGTTGGCGATCATGGCTCTCCACAGGTTTCTGTCATTTGTAGCTCTTAATTGTTTAATTTTTGTTTTCTCTCCTAAACCTTGTTCCCCTACGTAGGTTATGCGTTGTATTTCTCTGTCCCTCTTGCCTTCATTCGGTCCTGTGAACATCAAAGTTTCCCTGGCGTCTTTCCTCATTATGTGCACCAGAAATTTCAACTGCCTCTCTCTGATGTTAAGTATAAGTATTTCTTTTGTTTCCATTTTCTCTCAAACTTTGTAGTTGCTCACAGGTTCAGTTTATGATATTCTCAGCATCATTCTGTTGCCTCAAGCGTCTTCTTCATCTCTGGGGGGATTGCTCAGCTTTAACTGATAATACATAACAGTTCAGTACTCTTTTCTTTGTTTTTCAACTGACAGATTTGAATCTACAGTCTGTTTTGCTTACATCAAAGCGAGACTGATACTACTTAACATTTTAATACTGCTTTCTTTGTTTTTAACGGTATTTTTCTGTTTATTAATACTTTGTTTAGCTTTTGGAAGGCAACTTTCACTTTTCCAATGCGCCTTCGGATTTCAGTGTCACACTATATGTCCACTGTTAAAACACTTCCCAGAAATTTAAATTTTCGTATTTGTTTGATTTTCCTAGACAACATAAAAATGTTCTCAACTACCAGATTTGAATCAAAGTCCTGCCTTACTTACATCAAAGCAGGACTGATGCTACTTAAGATTTCACTACTCTTTGTTTCTAACGATCATAAATAATTTATTAGCAAGTTTTTCTTTTTTAATGGCCCGAAACTGAGTTGAAAGCGCAAAATTAGAAATATTTCAATTTTTTTATACATATTCTGGGTACAGATAACGTTCACTTGTAGATAAGAAAATCTAACCACAGATGTTTATTGTCTTTAACCATAGTTATTTCACGATTGTGATGTCGATTAGTTTTGTTTTAATGCTAAATCGCTTTAGGTCGCGAATGATCATTGACCTTCACAGCTTCCTGTGGATTGCAGTGCTTTATTCTGAAAGATAATAAAGTTGATACGTGTTGCGTTCTCTATGATTTGGAATTAAATTTTTAATTCTATTAGAATTGCTTCCATTCAAGAAATTCCAATTCATTCTGCCTTGTAAATTAACTAGTGAGAGATAGATGTAAATATGCCTTTCCCAAGGCCATTTAAGCGAATATGTGTATAAGAGGCTAGACTGGATTTGGAATTCCTTTATGCTCTGAACACCACATCTCGAGGATTTTCTTTCTCGGATTTCCTAAAGTAGATAGAGTCATAACATATTATCTTCAGGAAGTAGTTGATCACGGCTCTCCATAACTATTTATTCTTTGTAGCTTTTAGTAATATACAGCAGTAAGTGTTCTGTCTGAAAAGTAACAGGACTGGTGTCACAAATAATGTATTTCATTTGGAAGAAACAAACTACATGCTTTCCCCTTAAAAGTGCCGCCGCTCGAGTCTAATGCACTTTTCCCACCCTCTCTGTCACACTTCTATGCTCTGCTGGAAGGATTCTTCTAGGATGACACTCAGCTCCGTTATTATGGTCCTCTTGATGGCTTCCATGGTCTTCAAACTAGTCCCCCTGATGATCCTCTTGAGCTTGGTGAAAAGAAAAAAAGTCATACGGAGGAAGGTTAAGAGTGAACTTGTTCCTGTACCGCGATGTTCTCGGCCAGGAACTGCCGGTTGCTCAGGGCGCCGTGGGCAGGTACATTGTCGCGTGTAAATAGCAACGATTTGTCCTGCCACAAACCTCGTTTCATCTCGCACACTGAGCGAAGCAAACGTTAAAAGATCTCTTTGTAGACTTCTTGACTAATCATCTGGTCCTGTGGTAAGGATTCGCTGTGTATGATGCCTACAGCTCACACAGCATACCCAGTCCCGTTACTTTTCAGGTAGATCTCGCATGTCATATAAGTATCATGTTCTCCTAGCCGTCTTTCCCCATTAGGTGTCCCCAAAATTTCAGCTGTCTCTTTCTAAGTACATGTCTTTTTTGCTAGCATTTTCTTTAAAACTTCCTCTTTGTTCAATTGCTTCCGTCCATAATCTTATCATCCTTCGGCAAAATCACATATCTCTTGCCACTAGTCTAATCTTCTTCGGCAAGGAACTTTTCTAGCACTCACTGTCGTATAGCAAGTGAGATAACACGTATTAATTCAACACGCTTTTCTTTGTTGCTAACGAAATATTCCTGTTTCTTAATACCTTGCTTAATTATTTGAAGGCATCTTTCGCTACCCAAATCCGTTTTCAGAAAATTAAAGAGCTATCATAATTATCTCAGAAATTAGATTGATTTGATTTGATTTGTTTGTTTAATGGCACATTAACTCCTTACGGGTTATTTAATGGCGAAATTTAATTTTCTTGGGAGCTTTGAAGTAATAAAAATATGATATATGTTATTCTTCTTTCGTTATTCAATACATGGTAGATGACACTCAGTTTTTATGGAAATACATTGTAGTGTAGACACAATTACAAGCGGCGGTGATATGTGTGTTTAATGTTGCAGTTTTATTGAAGTTATATTTTGGAATACACTTTGATTTCTCTAAGAAATTGTAGGATATTATATGCATTAATGTCATAAAAGAGTTCTTTCATGATGGTTGGTTAATGTTCTTTAGTGGTATATCAACTACAGTGGGTTATTTAATGCCAAAATCTAAATATTTGGAACACAGTTTTATGGGTGCACTTAAATATATTATGAACGCTATTGTACGCTTTCAACTACGGATAAAATGTATAGCTTTATATTTTGTTTTAAAATGTATTGTTGTTAATTTTACTTTAAATATATATTGTTGGTAATTTTTTATATAAAAATATATTGTTGTTAATTTTACAATAAATATGTATTGTTGGTAATTTTCATATAAAAATGAATTGTTGGTAAATTTTTTATATAAAATGTATTGTTGGTAATTTTTTAAATAAAATGTATTGTATTGTATTTCTGTTTATATAAAATTATCCATGTAAACAGAAACAGACTATCATCACATTCTTGTCCGTGTATTGCTTCATATATTGTACAGTAATTTTCATCTTTAATAATGGCTTTTGTAAGCCGAAAGCTTAGATTCGATTAAAAAAATATGTATCAATATTGTGATTTCCTTTCTTCGTTTAATGATAATGTTATTAAGCTTATCAAACGTTATGAAAAGAATTTACATAAAATATATAGACAAAACTTGTCTATATTATTTAATGAAACATGTATGAATATATATATATATATATATATATATATATATATATATATATATATATATATATATATATATATATATATATATATATATATATATATCAATTATTTATAATTTAACTAAAATCAACTAAGTGCCATCCAGTTATAATATATTAACGATAGATTCTTATTTCTAATCATAAACAATTTATTCAGATTTACCTAACACTTGGCACTGACCAGGCTCGACGTTGCTTAACTTTGATGATCTTAGGGAACCCGGTCCTTCGACGTAATGAGGCCGTAATCCCAACTTAACACTTGCGTACCAGAATTTAGCAATTCTTTCGACAAAAAATACATTTCTTTTATTTTACCTAGAGATATATTTTCATATTTAATTGAATTTTCGAAACAAAATATATTCTGAAGAAATTGAAACAATGTAAACTGACTCACATCCAATTTATGCAAATATATATATATATATATATATATATATATATATATATATATATATATATTCATATTCACGCTACAGTTATTTCAACTATTTCGGTTGGTATAAAATTTTAGTTCTGTAAACATAATTGTACATTTTCAGTTCAGTGACGTTTCCTCTCCAACAAAATTTGTTGATCCACAAAACTTAAAGATATCTTCCGCCTAAACCTCTCCTTTCCTTTGAAGATTGTCGCTTAGTTTGAACTAAGTACAACTCTACTGCAAACGTGTAGGTAAAATATATCAATAATCAGGTTTCTATTCAGAAATGTGTTATAGTATCTTATAGATGTAGGTGTAGAATTGTGGTTATTGACGCGTATGTGGAACTGACGTGCCGAGTTCAAATTCTAGACAATGCAGTCGCGTTGATTTTCGCATATATTCCATTAGGAAAGACAGGAATACAACTTAGCCCACTCCACCTGCTCCAGTTTAAATACTTGTTTCAACCTACTTTCGTCTTCCATGTCTTTTCTTTCTGGCCTCTAAACGGGCCACAACAAAAAGTGAGAAGTGCCATGACAGAAACTGTTAGCCTAGAACTTTTGGTTACATCTAGCTACTACAACTCTTAAATAATGAGACCTTGAGGAGAGCCACGATCGATTATATCCCGAAGGGATACGGTCTTTGTGAAATAGTTATAGAGATTTAAGAAGGCGTAAAAAGTATCAGATATTTTTTAAAAAAATAAATTATTTTTTAGCAGAATAAAATATACAAAAGAAAAATATGTCAAATGTCTAAAGCATGGATTAGGTTCAGATTTAAATAATCAATAGCAACCGATGAACAAGTGTTTTTCTTAAAATGGATCCTTGAAACCTAACAGTCTTGTTGAAAAATTTGAAGAAAATACAAACTGATATAGTGAACAAAGCCTTAGCATAGTTTTCAGTGGGCGCGAACATTTTCACGAGAACAAAACTATTGGAAATATGTGGGTTATCAATTTGCAACAATTCACTGTTGTATTGCATGCATCATGCAACATCTCTGCTTGGAATTTAATCCGCTAATCCTCTTCCAATTGGATATGGTTTCATTCTGCCAGCAGCAAGTGTCGACCTGCACAGATTTTTACAATTTTATTTTAAATTATTAAAGCAATTCTACTCATTGATATGACACGAGTCCCGTATCCCATTAGGGACTTATGGGCAAATCCGGTACTGCAGTCATAGCATGAGTGGTGTGTCTGGGTTAAAATAACTTAAGGAATCACATCCCTCTGGTTTGGGATTCATAGTTTTCCTTCTGTAACAGGCTAGACCCTCAAGGGAAGAGAGCTTAGTTTGCCCTCTTATATAGCTCATAAGTAAAGGAATGATGATTATTTTAAAATATAACTATTTGCACAATATAGTGCCGAAGGTTCATTCATGATATACTGTCGTGTTTTATAGGCGTAAGAATGTGGAATCTTGAAGTTCCTGCCGATATTATGGAAAGTTAACGGTTAACCTTAGACATGAAGAGGTCAAGATTGTAGTGATTTGGTAAACGACCCTCCAGGAGTCTATTACGCAAAGTAGAAAATTTTGGGAAGAATCTGTCCGAATGAAATTTACTTATAGGACTAGGAAGGGAATGTTGATAATTTGACGTTGTGTACGTGAAATGTTGGGTCCCAGTTGTAAAAGCCGGGGTGGTGGAACAAAAGTATGTAGCTCGCTAGAACACACGCCAAGGGAATAGGGATAGTGCGGCGAGAAGCTCGTTACGTTTCGTCAGTGGGAAAGGGTTTTATAGGGTAAAATAATTCATCACCAATAAGGCCGTGTATAAGCTTTTATCAAGAAAAGCAATCGTGGACTAGCCGACTCCAGCCCAGATATAGCAACAATATTCAATTTTTGGTCTGATTTGGCTCTTGTAAAGATAAAGTATAGCAATGGGAGTTAAGCAACATGGAGCCTGGTCATCAGCTAAACTGGTGACCGTTTGGGAATATCAGGTGCTGGAAGATTAGATGTGCTGGTGGTGTAATGGATAACGACTCGGAATTTTTAATCGTAGAGCTGATTTCCAATTTAAGTTGCGTTTATTTTATTCACTTACGCGCAAATACACTTGAGAAAGTTATGAATCCATGACTTCTCCCACCAGATATGGGTTAATTAGTAAGAAGCCATTATCAACTGTCTCCCAAACTCTTACAATTTCAAAAATATTTAAATAACCTGCAGCAGGTTGATAAACCGTAGAAAACAAATCAATCAATTAAACACGGCTACAGTCCTGGGTAAGGCGATAAACTACGTCCGACAGCAAGGCCTCTGATCAGGAGGTTTTGAGGAGCGTAGAACTACCTCTTAATTGCTGGTGTTCCCAGGTCCACCCTGACCTAAGTGGTAGCACCTGTTAGGGTCCCAGCTATGGGCAAATAGCTGACCCCTAAACCTGGAAAGTGTAAAAATAGATTTTAATATCAGAACTACTTTTTGGTGAAAAAAAATATTATTAGCAATACATTATTACCAGCCATATATTTTTGAAAGAAAAAATATTACCAGCAATATATTTTTGAAAAAAAAAAGAACATTAACAGCTATACATTTTTTGAAAAAATATTACCAGCAATGGATTTATGAAAAAGAAATATTGCCAGCAATAATGTTTTGCAGAAAAAAATATTACCAGCAATATATGTTTGGAAAAAAAATATTACCAGCAATAAAAAAATTTCCCGGCATTAAATAACCCATTGAGGTTGATATGCTGTAAAACAAACCCGGCTAATCAAATTCACCTTCTGCGCCTGTCTCTTTTATCGCGTCCAGTGATTCATCCGCTTAGTGATAACTTTATTTCAAGAAAATGGACGAAATAGATGAAGATTTGAAAGACAAAGGACAAAAGTATTTGTCTTAAAAGTTAATAAATTCACTTTTCTAAGGAGGAATGATTTTACTTTTGATTATGTTCGATATGTTTAAGATGAATGTTTCACTGAAGAACTCTTATTTACAAACTAACTGGAAACAGAGCGAAAATACTTATTTCGTATTGTTAATAGTTTTTTCTTTTTTTTAATTTTTCACTGGCAAAAGCCATCCAGCTTACCAAGATCTTTGATTGTGCAAAAGACTGTCATCGTGACTTCGTCAGTTTCTTGTACAATAGCTGTAACTTGTTTATGGCAAACTGTAAAATGCACAAGCAGCATTTGGAAAGATTTACAAATCAGTAATTGCTATTATGACAGCGGCAAATGAAATCAAGACACGTTCTCTCATTCGCTAACTTCGATAGTTCTTCACTGTCAAGAGAAGATGGCGTGAGACGTTTCATAACAGTTGTTGAATAATTACAAAACTTCGATGTTGTTCTCTGTGATGATCGAAGGAAAAATGAGCATGGAATGGCTCGTGTAACGTGTTCAGAAAGTTCGATGAAATTATTTCGTTGTTCGTAAAATAATACCCGACTTTAGAATACACCTTCTATTTTCTAATATATTATTGAAATATTTTCATAAGTGGAATTAGCGTGACGTCTAAAGGATCACCAATTTTAGTCGGTTGATAGCCGACCCCGTGTTTACGGAGTCTAGGGTGAATACCCCGCTTGGCCTGGTGCCACATCAGGCCGCGTGGAGCGGTTAGTGAATATATCACCAATTTTCGTCTACCCTCTATTACTATTCGGACCACTATTCTCTACTCTAGTCACTATAGTATTTCTATATTCAGATCACTATACGGTGATTACTATTCGAGCGAGTATTATCGAGCAAGTAATATTAGTGCGAGTGTTACTCGAAGGCGTCTGACACCAGTATTCTTCAACGGCGTAATATAGTTGTAACTGCGATTACAAAGTCTTTACTACAACGAGCATTACGAAAGTGACAACGAGGATTCATTGACATTACAAAAGTCGCAACGTGTGTTCATTGACATCAAAAATATTGCTAAAAAAGATATAAGAATATGTCTTAGCTGCAAAGTTGCTATTTAATAAGAGTAGCTGAGTTTTGATAGAAACAAACAGGTTTTATGAACCTAGTGAGGACTAAACCAACAACAAATAATCTACAAGTAAAGATTATTTCCTATTACACTATGATGAGATATCTAGAGCCTGTCTATATTTCTGAGATGAGGTATTATGTACATTGTTTACATTATTCGGACTATTGTTCTCATCTTTGTCGCAAGGACACATAGCACAGTGGATAAAGACGTTGGTTAGATCCAAGTGACATGTCCCA
Organism: Acanthosepion pharaonis; assembly: GCA_903632075.3. Lineage (NCBI taxonomy): Eukaryota > Metazoa > Mollusca > Cephalopoda > Sepiida > Sepiidae > Acanthosepion > Acanthosepion pharaonis. The sequence goes on along the minus strand of CAHIKZ030001360.1, from coordinate 1,007,598 downwards.
AAGAGTGTGAGTTCAATACCCGTTTAAGACAGTAGAAAACTTTCAGAGTGAAATTAACAGAAGATAACTGATAAGTGACATCCATCAAAACATGGCACGTGGAACTAGAACAGTCTACCCCAGTGAGCGAAATAAAGGGTTCAGTTCGACATTCCAACCACCTGAAGAAGGCCGGAGCGTACAACGGCCGAAACGTTGTAATAATTATAGCGATAAAGATGAAGACAATAGTCCAAATAATGTAAATGATGAGATGTCTAGTTGTATATGGAAAGTTGAGTTATCTGGTGAACTAATGTTTACACAGAGGAGGCAGATGACAGTTTGTGTACCTAAGTGAACATTATAATAGTGTAAAGCAACATCGTAAAAGAATTATGATGGTAACGAGCAATAACATAGCTTGATTCATCATCAAATTTGGACAGCGCAGATGTAGCTTTTTTTTAGGCCTGCTGGACTTTTACATTCTCCAGCGCAGAAGTTCGAAAGTTGGTCCTTGGTGAGGCCTACATGATTCACTCGACATTTTTGAGAAAGAGGTTTTATACAGACGACAATTTAGATATTTCTGAATGGGTTTGGCGCCAAGAATGTTACGCGTATGAAAGTAGCGATGTGAGGAGGCTAAGAAAATTTAGATTATGTTTTTGGCTTAATAAAAACATGAGATATTGGTTGAAAGTACTTTTAGCGCGGCCTATCCTATTTTCAATTTCCTTCTCTATGATAAATCTAAGACTGAGCCATACATCGAGGAATTTTAATTATCCAATATTTATTAATTTCACATCATTAATTTTTATCATTGATTCAAAGTATGTGCAAACATTGCTTTCATTTCAATTCCAGATTATTTTTGATTTGGAAACATTTACCTTGAGCCATAAAGAGTAATTTAAAATAATAAAAAATGTCATTTACTCTAAGTCAACTAAAGATTTATGTATCAAGTACAAGTAGTATTTACGATAAAGCAACAAAAATAAGATAAAAGTATATTATTAATAATAATGATAATATTTTAGTTTAGATTTTTTTTATAATCGGTATCATCACATACAAGGCAATAAAGCCACTAAGACACAAAGCGTTACACGGTGTGGAAGGATTAGGGACAGAAACAGAAGAATTAATAATGAACAAGAAGATAAAAGAATAATCAGGACAGTAAATCGCGATTGATATCGTATTTAAATTTTTGCAGATTAAAGGTGGCTGGAAAGTGAGAAGTGCAAAATAAGAAACTGCTAGCATGGAAATTACGTTTACATCGAGCTAGCTCTACTGTAAATTGATGCGATCTCGACGCCAGTCTAGTAGTGCGTTTAAATTTAAAAAAAAAGGCTAGGTACTATAGCGAAGAGCTCATCTGAGCAATTACCGTGAAAGTATTTATAGAAAAGGCAGAGAAGCAACCTTATAGCAGTGGGAAAGGGAGTGAAACCGAGCCGCCAGAGGAGGACCGATAATATTTCTGATTCTTCTTTGGATGTTATCAAGGAGCTCAAGGTAAATAGCGGGAACATCAGTCTATATGGAAATCCTTACAAATACTGATTAAGACATCTTTTTCTCATTGTATCTACGAAAATCAACAAAAACAAAATCCAAGAATGTTAAAAAAAAATGATAATAATGACAATGCTTCATTTCAGTCAATCACTCTAGATACAGGATGCATGTAAACAGTACGAGGTCTAAACAAACAGCAAGATGAAACGAAAGGATAGTTAAAATTAACAATAGTGAATATACTTAATCTAAAAAAAATTGGATAATGAATTCAGTATATAGAAAAAAAAAAAAAAAGAAATGCGCGTAAGACAAGAATGGGTCTTCTCACCGGACTTATTCAACCTTTAGTGTCCGGACGATGATAAGAGAATTAGAAATCCAACCAGTATTCATTGTTGGCTGTCACAATCTTAACAACATTAATTCCTCATCCTGAAAGAATTAGATTGTTTTTGTGTCAAACCAATAATGTTACATTATCTCTTTATTCGTCCTTGTGTCGAAGTAAGCTTAGCAGATATCGGACATAGAAAAGTAAAATGCAAATCGTTTTCTTTTTTGTCGTAATGAATTCGACAGACGGGCAGGGAACCGTTCTTTATTTCATCACGTGTCTCTTTCCTCTCACTTGCGTCCAGATCACACACGTCTTTCTGGCATTTCGGCTTCAGGTTAAAAAACTGTTCCGTTGGCGCAAGAGTCCTCTGTTTCTCCCCTCGTGTCAGTGACAGTCACATTTAAATTCATCTTCGTAAAAAAATCCCGAAATGACTAACTATGAGAAATCATTCGACTTATATCGTTGTTAGGAGATTTGCGATTGGATATTGTTAATTTCTGAGATGAGAAATTATCGGTATAACAGATTAATATACGCTAATCTGTGTCTCCATGTTAGATGTAAAAGGCCTTCAATCATCTGGACATCAGTCTGACTTCATATTGTATTCAATAAAATTATGGAAATTTAAAATTATGGAAATTTAAAATAGTACATTTTATTTAATCTATTTGGACAGAATATTTTCATTTAGCTGTCAACGTAAAACGACCTCTGAATTGCTGTTTTTCCCAGGTGCACCCTGACCCGCGGTGGTAGCACCTGTTAGAGTCCTAACTATACGCAATTAAAGCATGAAAATAAATTTTAATAGCAGAAATACCAGCAGTTCATTTTTACATTAAAAAAGACAAACAATACAGTAAAAATGAGCAACAAGACATTTTAAAGGCAAAATGATTAGCAATAAATTTTATCTGTAGTTGAAGGAATACAATTGCGTTAAAAATATATTTACTTGAAGCCATAAAATTGTGTATAAAATATTTAGATTTCGACATCAAATAACCCATAGAGGTCTTGATATGCCGCTAAACAAAATCAACCAACCAGCAATACATATTTATAGTAAACTTAGCTACAATAAATTTTGAAGCAAAATTACTAGCAAACATTTTATAGTAGAACTAGCAGCATAACCTGTCTTCGACCGGGTCTTTAATTACTGGGAAATTTTGTCGCTCAGTTGGAGCAGTTTAAGTTTAAAATTAACCCACCCGAAAATCAATATTAGTAACAACAATTGGGTGCAACTGAGGTTAACGATTTCAATTGGTAGTGGGGAGGGCTGAAAGGGTTGTTTTTTGAGTTCACAATCTTGTTTCAGCCTCACGCACAACAGCTGTTGAAGAGGTGTTTCTCCTCAGCCGTTAAGTTGTTTGATCATCATTTTCAGCCCCGCACGCAGAAGCGTTCATGTATTCTATTCTGGAAAGCCAATGGCTACGTTGATCTTTGGACTCAGTAGGTCTGATTGAAGCATTCCGAGAAGCATTTTGAGAAAGGCAAACTGAACATTCTAAAGACGATTCGTTATCTCTTATTCGCATGGCGGACCTGGCGGCAGCGGTTTTGTGACTTAGGCAAGTTCTTTTCTTTGGTGGCATGTCTTAGGCAAGTATGAAGTGTCAATTAGAATGCGTGGCAAATACCAGAAGAGAATGCTGAAAAGCTACAAGGAACACTAAACTCGAATAACTTTAGGAAAGTTTGGAAAATAAATGTTGAGTTATAAAAAAACAATCTACGATGTATGCAATGCAAAAACTGGTAGGACAGTAAAAAATTAAATTGGAAACGGCTATAAACGGCAATGAAATCAACGCCTTAAAACTGTAGTAGTAGGCTTTCTGCAACGGAAAAAGGCAACCTCACTTGATAGAGATTAAATGCTTGACCAAGAAAGGGGAATATGTAATTTAGACTCATATCTGGCACTGAAGAATTAGCTATCAAACAATAAAAAAAATTCAATGAAAATCGAATAAAAACTGTGGAAATGCATAAACATCCGATTGCATACACACATACATAAATGCAAACACACATTTTGAGAATTATAGATATAGATCACCAACTATGCATTTTATAGCAAAATGACCAACAATACATTTTATTTCAAGTTGAAGGCATACAATTGCGTTCCAAATATATTCACTTGAAGCCATATAATTGTGTACAAAATATTTAGATATCGGCATTAAATAGCCCATAGATGTGTTGATATGCCGTTAAACAAAATCAACCAACCAACCAATTTAGCACTCAGTGATAGAATGTAATCTTGTTTTTCTAAAATTCTTCGGGCTTTATTCTTGCTTTTGATTCGCCTTCTGTTCGTTTCACTCAAAAGTTTATGCAATTTCATTGATTAATTGAACTTCTAGTATGCGCCGGTAGCGAGCCTGTTATTCACGTGGATAATGGAATCGTAAAGGCGAGTTCGAATTCCAGCTTAATCGCTTGCAATTACTTTATACCTTTGGAAAAGGCATGGACCCATCTGTCGCGATTAGCTCTTATTCTAAAGGTTAAAAAGCTCTGAATTCCAAACAATAGAGAAACCAAAGGGAAAGCATTCCATCATATTTTCTAATAATTCTGTGACTCTCTTCTAATATGCCGATATAATCAAGAAAGTTTCAATCCTGTAATATCGACCATAGTAAGTTTCAGAACCGAATCTCATATTGGAAGGTTATCGTTCTTAAAACTCGGCCACCAGACCACATTAAATATATAGAGATTTGTAGAAATTCTGGCACGTCAAAATGAAATGGAAGCGTCTTAGCAAATATTGGAAAAAGTGACATCAAAATAACTTTCCGAAAATAAACTAAATATTAAGAAACAGGAAATTTTCCTTGGAAACAAAAATATGAATTGTCAACTATTAAGTAATAACAATACACTTATACGGCTGAGAATGTTGGAAAATTTAAGATAAATTTGTGAGTTTAGACAAAAGAGATCATGTTTTACAAGAAAGTTCTGCGAATACCATAGATGTAGCATATGAAAAAGTAGGAAGTTTTGAGGAAAAAGTGCACATTTGCTTAGAATCCGAAGGAGACATGATGAAGAAAAGGGCTAGGATGGATGGTAAAAGGACAACAATTGCTTAGAGCTACGAAGAATAGAACGCTGGAAAGAGCCATGATCGCTTGCATCCTGAAGGGATACTCTACGTAAAATAAATTGTAAATATGTAATTTGAAATTGAATAGAAGAATGTTACATATTTTCCCAGATTCAACATTTTAAATTTGTTTATAATCTTCAATCAGTATTTAAATGATCTTACACTGAATTTCGAGTCGGAATCATAAGCAATTGAAAAAGAGAGAAATATGCCAGGGCCTCTCAGTTCACTTTCCGATGCTCTGTTAATTTCTCCGATACGAAAATAGAGGAATAAAAATGAGACCACGAAGCGAATTGCTGCAGGCATCATTCTTTACTTCCAAATTTATCAACGAAAATCATTTTCGTTCATTAGGCAAGAAAGAAGTCAGGAGGGACTGAAATTGGAAATGCCTAATTACGACAAGCTCTCTTCTCGTATCATTCCGCGTGGAAAAGTAAACGGCAATAATAAGTTTGTGTCCACAGAGATAATATAATAGCAGCAATCATCTTATTTCTTAGATTTTTTTTCTACGCTCGGTCAAGATCCACACATGAAGAAAGAATTGATTTTATAGTTCGCGATTAATCTACAAAAGAATTATTCGACGTTTCAACTTCCTGTAATCATTTGTATATTTAAAAACAGCAGAAACATCAACAAAAACAACAATTAATAACAATAATATTAGAAAGGTTTTTGGTTGAATAGATTTCAAGTTATATTTCCTTTCTTGTGGTCAGTGCATATAAATTTAATATATGTACAGAGTTTATTTAAGTATTTGTTTTAACCTAGTGAAGATTACTGAACAGAATAATCACAGGAAGGTCGGTAATGACCGATAAATCTTAGGAAAAGAACAACACATATAAGATTCGCCAGCGGTGCGTAGAAGTAGTCAACTGCAAGAAGTCAGTCAGGTGAATTCCACAATTAATCTCCAACTACAGTATATCTACCAACGGTACCACGCGGTCAGATGTGGCACAAGCCCGAATTTAATATGGACTATCCGAACCCGTACGTTCGGCCAAAAATACACAATAGAGCGTGTATAAAACGGAGTCGGGTAGCTGTTTCCCGAGATGAGACTTTGCCTTTCGACATAGCTTCGTCTGAAGATCCTCTTTACCCGGAGGCAGAGAGTTTGACCAGCACAGCTGGAGACGAATCTCCAACTGTATGATATCTACCAACCTCCCCACGCGGTCAAATGTGGAACAAGGCAGAATTTAACGTAGTGTATCCGATCCTGTAGGCTCGGCCAAAAATTTCCCTTAGACCGTGTATAAAACGGGGTCGAGTAGCTGTTTCCCGAGACGAGATCCCGCCCTTCTACATAGCCTCGTTTGGGGATCCTCTCTACCCTGAGACAGAAAGTTTGACCAGCACAGCTGGAGACGTATCTCCAAATGCAGATCAACATACAGTATTTACTACTGTATGTATGTGAATGGGGACATGCATATTATCGTGCGTAGGTATGCTACAACATTATTTAAAAATAATTTCACTACAAGCAAGGTAATGAAGGCACTAAGAGGTATGGGGTTAATGAGTGTTAGAGAGTATGAGAAAAAAATCATTATTAAAGAGAGAACAATAAAAGAACAAGAATTAAGAAGACATTGCATTTACATTTTTTTCTTATCAAAAGGTGACTGAAATAATAAAGAAAAAGAGAGTTCCACAGACGGGAAATGCGTCAGAAGAAAATGTTAACATAGAACTTACGGTTATATCTAACCAGTTCAACTGTAATAGCTTTAATCTCAACTTAATCTGTAAATAATATGTACGCAAAAACGATACAAAATAGGGAATAGTATATGTTAATTTTATGCGTGTGTACGTGATGTAATTTTCTATCTATCACGTAATGTACCGTTTATATATGCTTTCTGAAAAATGGAAAAGACGCCAGTACCAGTGGCCTTATATTTTGCAAAGTAATCCGTGTCTTGTCAAACGATGACTCACTTCAGTTATCTGGTAGTGGTATCCATGTGGATGTGCATACTTCAAAATAATAATAATAATAATAATAATAATAATAATAGAGATAGGGCCTGTAACAATGTTATGGGACTTTTTAATACACACAGACGAAACGATCAAAGCTAATCGTCAAGACATCGTGGTCAAAGACCACATGACGAGAATGCGCTTTCTTACTGACATGGCTGTCTCTGCAAATTGTAATGTATCTTTGAAGATCTTCAGAAAACTATCAAAAAATCACAAACATTTTGCAGCGAGGACATCAATAATTCCAGTTATAGCTGGAGTCATCGGATTGATTGGAAAATATGCAGATAGACCCATTAAAGGATTCCTGGTAGTCCATGCCTTAGAGAAATAAAAAAAAATTGCACTCACAAGTACACCTGACACACTCTTTTTTAAAATTTTTTATGTGCCATGACCTTTCAGGATGTAGACGATTAAACAAAAAATTCTCCACCTCCCTTTATCACCTTTCAGCTATATCAGCAAGAAGCCCTTTCTGGTCTTATCCCCCCAGACCACGTTCTGGCATTAAACCTACAAAGCTCGTCAAGTATGTCAAAATCTGTTTTCCCTTGTCTTCTTTCCTTCTATTCCACCGGTGGTATCAGATTCTCCAGACACTCCTTCTGCATTGTCAAAGAAATTTCAAATATTTTATGATATTAAGTATATATATTGTTATTTGCGAACTCACAAATCGTTGCTCACATGCCCGGTTCATGATATCCTTAGCATCCTTCTTCTAGAACTTATATCCCTTCCGCGATTTGAAGTCTCGTCTTCATCTTTGAGGAAATCGTCCAACATTCTCTGCCATAAAAGAAGAAAAGGATATGTTACGTAACAGTTCAGTATTCATTTTTTTTGTTACCAAAAGCTGCTCAGCTTTTGGTATATGTATTTGTATAAATCCAATATCTATTCTCAGTGCCGTTTACCGTCCTCTGTCATCAAAAAGACCAGATATTTTAAATTCTTTTGTCTATTTTGATTCTAATGTTCCCTACCTTAAAATAAAATTTACGGCTCTTCCTCTTGCTGATGACCATGATTCTATCTTCTTTTAGTTTATGGAAATTTTCTTCTCATCTTTTTTTTTACCTTCTGTAAGAAGTTTTGCAAATTTCTAAAATCAAAACTAAATCTGCGTAAATATGATGTTAGGGTTGTGGCTACAAAAGCGAAATTGAGTAAGACTTCCAATTTTCTCGGAATTTATCTAAAATGTATAGGTTGAATAGGTCATTTTTTTCATGAACCTCAGCCCTATGCCCTTTCTATTTTTTTGGGTCAAGCTTCACAGACATTAAAGCGCATCTTGTAAAGTTTAATTTCAGTATACGTTCTTTTGCGGCTCGATAAATTCCCGAAAATATTAAAACTGCTGAGAAAATTCCATCAATCCTTGTTGCGTAACAAATTGTCGAAAAAAAATTGCGTTTTTCTTATGGACCATAATAGAAATCGTTCTGCATCAATAACAATAATTTGATAAAAAATTTAAGCAAGAATATCACAAAATGAGATTAACTTGTTGTGGTGTTAGGAATTTCGAAAACCGTACTGTTCTCGTCCTATCTTCTGGCCTGATTTTTTGAGCAAATTATTTAAAAAAATACCTATGATGAGTTTTGCCATACAGCTATCAGCCTTATTCTTCAGTAGAAAATTGATGACAATTTGTTTAAGCCGAATGGAATTATTAGAATTCCTATGAAGATAAAACCTGGCCAAATTGAAAATACATTATATCCCCAATGTTTTAATTTCATATTTATTTGGAATTTCTTAAAAATTATTCCGAGCCATATTTTTCAGCACACCGATACAAAGTTTTATAAAAATATTTTGTTGTAATGTTGATTTAATGGTCAATGAGAATTATTTTATCATAATTTAAGAATTTCAAAAATTTTTCGGTTATGTTCTGTATGATTGATTTTTGACCCCTTTCGTTGTGAAAGATGTTCTTGTGTTTGAAAATATTATTTTTTGAAAAATTTTTTCAATTTCTAATATTATTATCCATCCTTTGATTTTAGGCATTTAGAAAGACGAAATATTCTTCCGTCCGTTTGTTTATTATCTTTTTTGATAGTATCTATAAATCAATCTTTAATATTTATGCAAACAGAAACAATTGATAGTTTTTTATTCTTTAAAAAAATCAACTGAATTTGGTCCAAAATTTGTTTTCAGTTTTTGTGTACAATTTCAACCAACTGAATCTTGGCTTTTTTTTTGTACATTCGAATTTTCCATAATTTAAAAATATCTCATCAGTCATCACAATCGAATTTCAAATCCTTCTGTCTCCTTTGGGATGATATCGAATGCCATTTTAAAAATGTATTAAAAGGAAATAAAAGCCCTTTTGATTTTCAAATTGATCAAAAATCGATATTTTCAAAAATTGTAAATATTTTTTCTTTTAGGATTAGGATCCTGCTCGAGAGTAGTTTGTTATGTTACAAAAAACTTCATCTTGAATTTCCAAAAGATTAACCACTGCAATATATATATAATAATGATTATTTAAATATAAAGATAATAATAAAAAAAATCATTGAAATCTGAATAATGTTTAATTGTTTTTTTTTAATCAATTTGGTTTTTAAATTCTCCTCCTGGATTGCTGATGTTCCAAGTAGGCTTGGATGAGGCATACAATAAAATCCCAAATGAAAAAAAAAATAAAAAAAGAGTACTACAGGCGTGTACGTCTGGTACTAAATACTGAGCTAAACTCAAAAAAAAGGATATCAGCCATAAAAACATTGGCTGTCCCTGTGGTGCAATACAGCTTTAATGTCCTTAACTGGACCATAGCTGAAATTAAGCGAATGGACGCCAAAACGAGAAAGCTTCTCACTTGCTATCACATGAATCATCCCAAAGCTGATGTTGATCGTCTGTATGTGCCCAGATCCGAAGGAGGCAGAGGATTAGTTCAACTCGAACTGTCCTACCAAACTACAACAATTGGCCTCCAAAGATACTTGGAAACTACAGAAGACTGGATGATGGTATGCGTCAAGGAACATGAAAGTAGTAAAAATACTTTACTCCGTAATAAAAGAAGCCAACAAATTCAAAATGGAGTTTCAAATGGGCGTAGAGATGCAACTACAGCACAATACACCGGCTGAAACTGCAAAATACCTAAAAAAGACAGCAAAGACGAATGCAACCGACCAGATACAGAAGCGATGGCAAGATAAACCGCTTCATGGCCAATACTCTGCCCGTACCAAACAAGCTGACGTAGACAAAAAACCCGTACCCATCAGTGGCTACGTAGTGCAGGGTTGAAAGCTGAAACTGAAGGTTTTATCCTTGCTGCACAGGACCAATGCTTGCTAACTAGGAATTATCAAGCACATATACTAAAATATTGTGTCAGCCCAAAATGCAGATTCTGTGATAAATATCCAGAAACGATTGATCATCTTGTATCAGGTTGCACGATGTTGGCACCCACTGAATATAAAACCCGGCATGACAGAGTGGGCCAATATCTGCACTGGAAAATCTGCAACTTCTACGGGAAGGAAACTGAAAGAAACTGGTATGAACACCACCCAGACCCGGTTACGGAGATAGGACCTGTTACAATTCTATGGGACTACACAATACACACTGACAGAACAATCAAAGCCAACCGCCCAGATATTGTTATTAAAGACCACAAACAAAAAAAAAGTGCCTCCTTATTGATATGGCAGTCCCTGCTGACTGCAATGTATCTTTGAAGATATTCAAAAAGCTGTCAAAATACAAGGACCTTGAAATAGAAATCTCGAAAATGTGGCATATGGGAACATCAACAATCCCTGTTGTAGTTGGAGCCCTAGGACTGGTTGGAAAAGATTGCAGTAGACTAATTGAAGTGATTCCTGGAAGTCCATGCCTCAAGGAGATACAAAAAATTGTTCTGACAAGTACAGCCCACACTTTTTACGAAGGGCTTTATCTATGTAATTTTTTTTTTTTTTTTTTTTTTTTTTTTTTTTTTCAGTGGAAAGTGTCATGATGCCATTTCTAACCTTAGGTCCCTGGGCGGGACCCGGAAAGAAATGTGTAAACGCCAGAAATCAAAGAAAATAAAAATAATAATAATAATAATAATAATAATAATAATAATAATAATAATAAAAAAAAATATTTTTATCAATAAAAATCAAAAATTTGATTTATTCCCAAAATGTTTTATTTTTATTTGGTTCTGTATGATGAATTTTATTATTGTTAATTTTATTAAAAAAATTGAAATTGTCATTATTATCAAATTTTTTTATTCATCATGATAAAAATTGATTCTTGAAAATTAAAAAAATTTTTTTTTAAATTTGCATTTTTAAATATAATTTAAAAAAATTTAAAAAAATTAAAATGTTTCTTTATTTTTTCAAAAATTAAAAACAAAAAAAATTTTGATTTTAAATTTTTTTTTTTAATAAAAATTGATTTTTAAATTTTAAATTTAATAATAAATTTCCTTTTCATTAAATAAAAAATCCAAAAATTTTAAAATTTATAAAAAAGGAAAAAAATAAATTGAACAAATATTTTATTTTTTTCAACATCAAAAAATTGAGACAATTTTTTAAAATGAAAAAAAATTCAAAAAATAAAAAAAATTATTTGAATGATCTTTCAAAAAGATCATTTTTATTACTGAAAATTTTAATTGAAATTTTATTTTTTTTTAAGAAAAAAAAAAAAAATTTTAAATACAATAAAAATTGAATTTTTGAAATATTATTCAAAATCTTTTTTTTCATTGAAATTTATAATTTGAATTTTTTAAACATTTTTTGCAATCAAATAATTATTTTTTAAAATCTGCATTTTTTAAAAAAAAAAAAAAATTTAGTAAAAAAATAAAAAAATAAAAAAAATCTTTTTAATTCATAAAAATTTGATTATTTTTATATAAATATTTATTTTATTGAAATAAAAAAAAATTAATTTTTTTTTAAAAAAAAAATGAAAAATTTAAAAAATTTGAATTAAAAATTATAAAAAAATTTTTCTAAAAATTTAAAAAAAAAAATTATAATAATAAAAATATTTTTTTTTTTTTTTTAAAAAAATCATTATAAAAATTTTTTAATAATTCAAAAAATAAAAAAAAAAATAATTTAAAATAATTTCAAAATTTTTTAAACAAAAAAAAAAAAAAAATTAAAATATTTAAATTTGGTTTTTTAAAAAAAGTTTTTAAATTTTTTTTTATATATAAATATATTCTTATATAATAAAATTTTTTTTTGAAAGATTCATTTTTTTTTCATTTTAAAATAAAAAAAAAATAAAAAATAAAAAATAATATATATATATATATATATATATAAATATATATTTTATATTTTCTTTTTTGAAAATTCAGGAAAAAAAAAATCTTAAATAATTATTTAAAAAAATTTTTTTTTAAAAAAATTTTGAAGAAAATAAAAATAAAAATGGAATTTTCTTAAAATGTTTTAAAATAAATTAAATTTAAATTAGAATATTATTAAAATAAAATTTCTAAAAAATTAAAAAAAAAAAATTAATGAAAATGATATATTAAAAAAAAAATTTTATAATTTATAATTTATTATTATAATTTAAATATAATAAAAATATTTTATATTATAATTTTATAAAATAAATTAACAAATAAATATATATATAATATATATATACATTTATGAAAATAATAAGATTTTTTTTTTGATTTGACCAAAATAAGCATTTTAAAAAAAAAATAAAAAATTTTTTTTTTAAAAAAAAAACCTAAAAAAAAAAAAAATAAAATTTATTTAATTTCAAACAATTTTTATTTTTTTTAAAATGTAAAATTTAATTTTTTTTCTTTCTTTCTTCAAAAAAAAAAATTTTATATAAAATTTAAAAAAAATAAAAAACAAATTTTTAAATAAAATAAATTTTAAAAATATTTTAATAATATAATAAAATTTTATTTATATTATATAAATAAATTAAAATTTTATATTATTATATAAAAAAAACTAAAAAAAAAAAAAAAATATAAATTTTATAATTTGAATGAAAAATAAAAATAAATTTTAAAAAATTTTTGATATTTTTTATTTTTTTATTTATTTTCAATTTTAAATTGATTTAAATAATAATAATTTTAATAATATTTTTAAATTAATTTCAGAAATCCAAAATGAAAATATTTTCATTCTTAAAAATTTCAAAAATAAATGAAAAAAATATATATTTTTTTCAATCAAAAAAATAATAATAAAAAAGTTAAAAATAAAAATTTATTTTATTTTAAATTTTATAAATTTTTTTTAAAAATTTTAAATTTATAATTTAAAATTATTTTTTTTTTTTTTTTTTTTTTTTTTTTAAAAAAGTTTTATTAGCCATTTTTAATAAAAAAAATTTATTTTTATTTTTCTTTATTCAAATGAAAAAAATTAATTAAACAAATTTAAAATAAAAAATTTTTTTTTTTTTTTTTTATAATAAATGCTTTTTTATTTATATATTTAATAAAATAAAAATGCCTGAAATTTAAAATTTATTAATAAACATTTTTTTAGATTTAAAAATTTCAAATTTATTTCATTTTTAAATATTTTTTTTTATTTTTTTATTTGATCATTAAAAAAAATCAATTTTTTCAAAATTAATGTCCTTTTAAAAAATAAAAATGAAAAAAATAAAATAAAAAATTAATTTTTTATTTAAATTTTTTAGATTTAATTTAAATTTTAAAAAAAATTTTTTATTTTATTTTTAAATTGATACAAATTTAAAAATTAACCAATTTATTTAAAAATTTAATTTTAAATATTTTTTTTTTTTTAAAAATAAATAAAATTTTATTTTCAATAAAAATTTTTTTTTTTTTTTTTTTTTTTTATCTTTAAAAAAAAAATATTTTTTTTAATATTTTAAAATATTTTTTTTTTTTTTCTCAATTTTTTTAAAATTTTTAAATTTAATGAATTAATATCATAATTTTAAAAAAAATGCAAAATTTTTTTTTTCGAATAATTATAAAGTTTTTACATAAATTAAAATTTATATTCATTCCTATTTTTTCTATTTTTATTTTTAAATGTTTTTTAGATATAATTAATGGAAATTTAAAAAGTTTAAAAGGTAAAATTTTTATATTTTAATTAAAATATAAATATATATATATAAAATTTGAAATAAAATAATATATTTTATAAATATAATTTGATAATTTTAATAAATTTTTATTTTCATTTTTCTCAATTAAAATATATTTCAAAAAATAAATGTTTCTTTTAAAAAATAAAAAATTTTAATTTTTTTATTTAAAATTTTTTTTTATTTAATTTTTCTAAAAATTTTTTTTAAATTTATCAATTTAATAAAAAATTTTTTTTTTTTTTTAAAATTTTTAATATTTTCTTTTTTAAAAACTCATATATTTAATAATAATTAATTTATATCTGAAATTTCTATTATTAAAATAATAAAAATTTTCATTTTTTCTTTTTAAAATCATAAATATCTTATATAACATATCTATATATATATATTTAATGTAATTATCTTTATTTATATTAAATATATATTATATATATTTTATTTTTGAAATATATATTATTAATGAGTTCTATATATATAAATATATAAAAAAATTTGAAAAAATTTTTTTTTTTAATATTTTTATTTACATATATATTTTCATAAAAAAATATTTGTAAATAAATTTTAAATTTTTTTAAACATTTTTTTTTTTTTTCTAAAATCCTTTTTAAAATTTCAATTTGAAATAAAAAAAAATTTAGCAAATCAAAATAAATTTTAAAAACAATATGTTTTTTTTTATTAAATATATTTTCCATAAAATTGGTCATGATCATCAAATGCATTTATGAAAATAAATAAATAAATATATTTTATATATATATCCTGATATAGATATATATATATTTATTATTTAAAATGTCCTATAAATTCTTTTTATAAAAAAATCAAAAAAATTAATTTTTTTTTTTTTTTTTTAAACTTTCTATTAATCATTTCTTCATATATTTCATTTTTATAATTTAATGATAAAAACAAATAAATAAAATATAAAAGTTTTATTTTTAAATAGATTATAAAATGAAATGAATCATTTAAACATTTTTTTACTCATCTTTTCTAAATATTTTTCTATCTGAGATCAAAAATCAAATATTTCATGCATGAATGAATTAACAAATACCTTTTCAATTTATAAAAAATAAATAAAAAAAAATGATTAAATTAATATATTTTTTAAAATATATATCTATTTTAAAAAAAAATTTTTAATTTTTTTTTTTTTTTTTTTTATGCCATGTCCTTTCAGGACGTAGGCGATCATGGCTCTCCACCTCCCTCTATCCCCTTGCAGCTCTCAACAAGTTCCTTCCCTCTGCTTCCTCCCCCCAGACCACGTTCTGTCATCCACTTGCTTAAGCCCGCCAGGTATGTCATGCGTTGTTTTCCCTTGTCTCTTTTTTCCTCTATTCGACCGTGAGTATCAGATTCTCCAGGCCCTCCTTCCTCATTATGTGTCCCAGAAACTTCAGCTGCCTCTTCCTGATATTAAGTATAAGCCTCCTCCTTGTTTGCATCCTCTCGAAGACCTCATCGTTGCTCACACGCTCGGTCTATGATATCCTTAGCATCCTTCTGTAGAACCACATCTCCGTCGCCTCGAGTCTCTTCTTCATCTTTGAGGAAATCGTCCAACATTCGCTGCCGTAAAGAAGGACAGATGTCACGTAACAGTTCAGTATTCTTTTTTTTTTTTGTTACCAAAGAAATCCTCCTGTCTCGCAATACTCTGCCCAGCTTTTGAATGCGTCCTTGGCCATCCCAATACGTTTTGGCTCATCCTTTTTATTTCCATGACTATGCACTCCATTTTTTGTAGTTTATGATTAGTATTCTTCCATTCTACCAATTATTAAATTTTTCTGTAACTGATTTTCTAATTTCAATTTAATGTCTGCTATCAATAAATGTGTCATCTGCATGAAAAAAATTTAGAAGATTGTATCTGGACAAAATCATGAATTGATTTTTTTTTAATTTTTCAATTCTCTCCACTTGAAAAGACTGTCTTGGGTTCAAATAAGGGAAAAGAAAAGAATTTTCGCCAAATTCCAAAAGTTGTATTTTTTTTAAAATAAAAAAATTTATTTTGACTTTTCTTGTTTTTTCAAATTTTTTCTTCTCTAAGAAATTTACAACATAAAATTTAAGCGTGGTACTAGATTGATATCTTTTTTTTAAAAAAATAGGTTAAATGGAACCGTCATTTATAAAAACCAAAAATGCATTTTTTGCATTTCCAAACTTGAAAATTCCTTCCATTAATTGAAATCCCCTGTTAGCTACATCTTTAAAAAAACATTAAAAAAATGTCAATCTCATCTTCTTGAATTCTGTTTATCGTTTATATTTTCTCAAAATCCCCTTTACCCTGTATTTGGATTAATTTCACAATTTATAACAACCCCTTAGTAACAAATTGGCATTTCCACCTTATATTGGGGTGAAATTAATTAAAAAAAAAATCAGTAAAAGTTATTGAAAATAAACAGGGCCGATTTTCTCTTGGTTTCTTTATAAAAAACAGAATTAAATAAATATTCTTGATACGTATATTCCACGACTACATATCTTACGTTTTTCTATTTTAATATATTATATTTCTATAATATATAAAATAAAATTGTCTTACATTTAAGTATTTAAATGATTGATGACATGCAGGTGTTTTAACATGTTTTCAGCGTCAAGTGGACTGTTTGATAGTCTTTGTAATTTTTAAAAAAAGAAACAAATTAATATTCTAGAAAAGAAATGAATTAAATTGTAAATACTAAATGCCTGATACAAAAAGCAGCAATTCTTGAATATTCAGTCAAGAAAAAAAGCGTATGGTGACGTTATAGTAATTAGTTTTCATTTTTAAAATTTTAGATATAAAAAAAATTATGTCATATTTTATGGCCGATTTAATTACGTTCTCTCTAATAGATTTGGCAAAAATTTAATTTAAATATTTGGGAAGTGTTCTGAGGACGAAAAGTGCGACACGAAGATCTGAATTGGGATGGCCAAAAGATATTTTTCCGCAAAGAGTAAACATGTTATTTATAGTTTTTGTGGAATTGGCATCGGAAAATTATTTGATATTCCAGTAAAACAATTTAATCCTCGTCAACTTTTGAGACTAAAGCATTTTGGGAAAACTATTAAATGAAAAAAAAGACAAAGTTTGGTTGAAAAAATTAAAGATATATAGAAAAACAATATAGTTAGTAATTAAAATAGATTATCAAAGCGTCTAACTATATTCCACATATATTCTATTTATATAATATTTAATGTATAAAAAAAAATAGATTTTTATAATTTTTATGGCCTAAAATAAGAGGGGTTTTAAATAGATAGACAGAACACACTAAAAGTTATATATATTTAAATAATCCGATTCATTTAAATTCATATATCAACATTTTATTAATTTTAATTCACCATAAATCCACTGTTTAATCATTTACTAAGTTTAAAAATACACCAAAATACCGCAATTCTTTCAAGGGTATTTGAACAAAAATCTTTAAATTTATTTAATAAAAAAATTTAATGAAGATATCAATCTTATACATAAAATTTAATAATGAAGAATGCGAATCAGAGGGAAACACACTTAAATATTTTGCTATGAAATTCGCATCTTGTATTTAATTAAGGAGGAAGATTCATTATATGTAGGAGGGTTTATCACAAACAATAGACAGAAAAATTTTTAAAAATTGTTCTAAAAGTGATTAAAAACTGAACAAAAAATTTTATCTGTCCTGATGTGAAATTGCTTTTTAATCTCCTCAAAAGAGATGAAGAATTAAACTTATGGTTAAATGTATAGCCAATAAAAAATAAAATAGAAATACCGAAATTTTTTTTTTCTATAATTTATCATCCGAAAAGAAAAATAAAATTACAAGATCAAATGAAAAATTGATTAAAAAAAACAAATAAAAAAAGCAACTTTTTATTATCTCTTTTTTTTCAATGAAAAAAGCATGAAATTGATATGATTGCCGTCTAAATACAAAAACACATACACACACACACACACAAACACACACATATATATATATATATATATATATATATATATATATATAAATATATTGAACTTATATACATTTACACACATATACCTATTGGTTATACACATACATATATTTAAACATATATATATAAAAAAATTTTAAACAAGAAATACATTTTTTATATATACATATAAACTAAACAAATATACAACGTATCTAAATATTTATCCATCTATTATATATATAAAATATATACAAATATACATACATTATTTTCACAAAAAATACATATAGACACCCATACCCATTGTATCTTTGATAAAAAAATTTTGGACGAAAAAGCGTCAAAAATTACCAGTTTTCCTATTGTCATTTTTTATTCATATATATATATATATATATATAAAATATATATAAATGATACATATAAACCATATATACACAATTACACAACATATATTTTTATATATATATATATATTTTCATACAAATATATTTTATATAAATATAATACATACATATACATATATATAGTATATATATATATATATATATACATATATACATACATATATACATTTACTCACATTCATAAATTAGTAGGTAAAAGGTAAAAAATTCTTTAAAAATTAAAAAAAAAAATAAACAAGTTAAAAGGTAAAAAAAAAAAAATTAAAAATCTTTAAAAAAACACATCCAGCCATATATACATTTAACATATAAAAATATGGGGTGAAACTAAATTAAATTGTACTTAAAGAACACTGATGAAATTTGGTTAAAAATTCTTAAGAACTTCAAAGAATTATAAACTGATATCTATTCTCCCCCATTTACATATATACCTAGGTATATAAATGTCTGAAAATTTATTTAATGAAACAATTTTTAACACCCATAAGACGTAATATATATTGAATTATTAATAAAGATTGAGACCAAAATTAAAAAAATGATCAAAATATATAAATAGCATTAATGAACTGGACACAATGATATTATAGATAATCATTACATTTATGGTCATGTCCGATGTTATTGATCCAAGATGGAACCGTATATTTCTAAAAAATAGGTTGTAAAAAAATATTTAAGTTTTAAATCTTTTTTATGTCTACATTTAAAAATGATCTCGTAAATCATGAAGATTTAGAACTCATCTTGATTTTTTATCTTTAATAATAAAATTTTTTTCTCTATGTGTATAAATTTATTGGTTTTTAAACGAACTACGAAAAAAGAAATCCATTCGAAATGCGAAAAAATCTCTTATCCACCAAATCCCAGTAAGGAATTTAATAAGGAAGTTTGATTCTTGAGGTATCGATATTTAAAAGATTTTCTATGATTCAATATAAACGATATATCAAATTTATTTTATATCCATATTCTTGTATATCTTTTTTATACTGGTTATATTTTCAAAGGGAAGATTGTTTAATCGTATAATAAATTTTCATACATGAAAAGACTATAAATTTATACAATTGTCTAAATAGATACAAAATGATGAATTTTTTATTTAAAATTTCATTACTAATATATTTTTTTATGAATTTTTATAAAGAATGGGAAGAAATAATTTTCTATATATATATATATATATAAATAAATAAACCTTACTTTTTATTTTCTTTTTTCCATTGAAAATTAGGCAAACATATCTTTTTTGGTTTAACTTTTATTAAGGCTTGTTTTTTTACTATAAATGTTTAAAAATATAATTTATATATAATTGTAATTCAAAAACAAATATACATCAAATATCTATAAAAAACTTTCAAAAATTTCATTACAGAAACTCAATGAAGTTAAAATCATTGAATATAAGTATTGATCTTCTTGAAAAATAATGTCCAGATCATTTTCCGTTATTTAAAGCAACTCCTTTAATTAAATTAAGGCATTTAATTAATACTTCATTCAAAAATAGAATGATTAAAAATTCTAAGATGTTAATACCAGGATGAAGTCTGGCACGTAAATATTCAGGATCTTTTTTTAACCATTTTAATTGTCTCGTCCGGTTCATAAAAGGTTGATTGGATATTTATCCAAAAAGTTGTTGATATATTTTCTTAAAATCTTCTTAAAATTGGGATTCCAACTCCGTTTATAGGCATTAATTAGGCATTTCCCTTGAGTCACGAGAATTAATAATATTCTTTTTTATATTCTTTGAACATTATTTACAATATTTAAAAGAAAAAATTTAAAAATTCTATTTTTGTCCACAGAATTTATTTAATTATTTGCATATGTTTTCATTGAAAATAATTATATATATATATATATATATATATATATATATACATATATAGTGAAAAAAAAAAATATATAGAAAGATAGAAATATATATATATATATATATATATATATATATATATAATGAGATAAAATAGAAATGTATGCATTTTCATATTGAATTTTGTTACATGCTATCATTCTCCACCTTTGTTAGTAAATTTTGCTGCAAATGTTTTCATTGTACATAATAATAATAATATATATATATATATATATATATATATATATATATATATAGTGAGAGAAAGATATAGACAGGGAGAGACTTGGCTATATATATATATAGATAGAGAGGGAGGGAGAGAAAAGAGACGGAGAGTGTATATATATATAGAGAGAGGGATATATGGGATATATATATATATATATATATATATAATATATATATAGAGAGAGAGAGAGAGAGAGAGAGAGGAGAGAGAGGTAGAATAGCTTTGACCGTAATTTTTCCTCTGATATTAACTTGAACTTTGATTTCTTCGAATGAGTAATGGACTTTTTCGAACCTAAATTTCTTGTATGTCATTTGTTGCGTTCTTTTTTTTTTTTTTTTGTTTAATGCTACAAAATACCAAACGACAAATGATAAAAAGAACAATCACTTGCCGCACAAGATTGAAAGTTTACGAATCAATAAACGAATAAATAAAAGAACACATTTCTGGCAGCAAAAGAACGTTCGTGATTTTCAAATTTCTCTTTTTTTCTTTCTTTTTTCTTTGTTTTTGTAAAAGAAGAAAAGGTATAAATAATTTTTCGTCACATAAAAAGAATTCTTCAATGATCTGTTTTGGTTTAAAATACTTTCAAAGTCGGTATTTATTACTGTTTCGTACTATAAAAACAATTTTTTGTCTTTTAGAAATGTTTTAGAAAGTTATTATTCATTACGTTTACTAACATTAAAAGAAGTTTCAAAAGTATTAAATATTTTAACAAATAGAAAAGTGCCATGTTGTCAACGGAATTAAAGAATTTTTTTATTGTTATTCAGTAAAATAATTGAGTTTTTATGCCAAAATACTTTTTTTCATTTTTACAAAGATGAAGTAAAAAGAAGCTAGGAAACTGATGAAAATAACTTTAAAGATAAAAGAAGAAGACAGAAAAAAATGATAAGAATAAAGAGGAAGAGAGAGAGAGAAAGAAAAAAGGACGGAAATAAAAAAAAGAGGAGGAAGATCTGGATAAAAATGAATAAAGAGGACGAGAATAAGAAGAAAAAACCGAAAAAAGGACGAAAATAAAGACGATAAAAATGGTGTAAATAAAGAATACGAAAAAGAAGAAGCAAATAAGCCGATAAAGAAGATGAGGGGGAAATCAAGAAGCTAAAGAAGAACAGGGAGAAGAAGAAAATGAAGAGGTAGATAAAGAAGCAAAAGAAGCTAAAGAAAGAAGGATAGATAAGGAAAAGGTTTAAGCGAAGACAGAGAAAGGGAGAGAGAGATAATAAATAGAAGAAAAAAGAAACGATAAGGAAGATGATGATGATGATGATGATGATGATGATGAGAAGAGAAAGAAGAAGGGAAGGAAAATAAAGGAGATCAAAAGCGTGGGAAAAAATAATTACATAAGAAAGGACGAAAAGAAGAGAAAGAAAATGAAAAAAGAAAGAAGATGCTCATGAAGAAGAAAAAGATAAAAATAGTATAATGTAACGAAAGAAAGACAGAGAGAATGTCAATGAAGAAAGGAGAATTATGTGACGAATGAGAAGAATTAAGTAAAGAAGCTAAAAAAAAAAGGAAGAAAAAAGAGATAAATATATTGATGAAGACGGAGCGAAAGAAAAAAATAAAAAGAAGATGAAAAGAAGAAGGAGATGGAAGGAAATAAAGAAAGTAAAGACTTAAGCTAAGGAAGATTTTAAAAAATCTGAAAAGAATAAAGAAGATAAGGGAGACGATGAAAAAGAGAAAAGAGATAAAAAGGAGAAATGCGAAACAGATCAAAACAAGAAGAATGAGAGGGAAGAAAAAGAGGAAGAAGTAATAAAACAATTAGATTAAAATGTAATATTTGAAAAATTATTAAAAATTTTGATGGAATCGCCAGGCCGAGAACTCATATACCCGAGAAATCAACCATGGCAGGACTCGAACGTGGGGATTATAGTCCGAAATACTTTTTCGGGACAGTTACGGAGACGATATTTGTTGTACTTTGAGTGAAGTCCTAT
>CAHIKZ030001360.1:912500-980000 GCA_903632075.3 Acanthosepion pharaonis | reverse complement strand
ACAGCCAGCCAGAGACCATGAGTTTTTATCTTTATTTTCATACACACACTCACAGATCTATCTATCTATCTATCTATCTATCTATCTATCTATCTATCTATCTATCTATGTATTTGTGTGTGTTTGTGTGTACGTTCCATGCGGAGCTACGCCTCATGCTGAAGACGGACGTTCTTTTCAAATCTACATGTTCTATTGAATACGTATGTTCAGTCTAGATTTACGCGTCATACTGAATACGTACGTTCCGTCCAAAAAAACGCATCATCCTGAATACGTATGTTCCGTTCAGATATCCGCGTCATACTAAATACGTACGTTCCATCCAGATCTATACGTCATACAAAATACGTACGCTCCGTTCAAATCTACACATTGGACTAAAATAAGTACACTCTGTCCGAAAGTTACAATCATACTGAATACGTTCTTTTCATCCAGATGTACACGTCATACCAAATGAGTAATTTCACCCCAAACAACATGTGCTATTGAAAATGCACTTTCCATCTAGATTTACGCGTCATTCTGAATACATAAATTCCGTCCAAAACTTCTTGGCATACTGAATACGTTCGTTACGCCCAAATCTTCATGGTGAGCTGAATGCGTACGGTTCCTCCAGATCTACGCCTTATACTGAATACTACATTCCATCCAAACACACACGTAATAGGGAATACATACATTCCATCCAAAAGTACGTGTCATAGTAAAAATACGCACGTTCCGTTCAAAACTAAGTGTTATTCTGAATGTGTACATTCCGTCTAAACCTACGTGGCATACTAAATACACTCAAGTGTATATATAGAATTGTAATACGTACGTTACGTCCATATCTACGCGTCAAGCTGAATACGTACGTTTCGTCCAAAACTACCCATCGTACTGAATATATACGTTCACTCCAGATCAGCACCTCATACTGAATACGTGTCTTCTGTTCAAAACTACTAGTCGTACTGAATATGACGTTCCTCCGTTCCCTCCAAAAGTAGATACCATACTGAATACGTACGTTCCGTTCAAAAGTCACCGTCATATTGAATACGTACGTTCCACACAGATTTACGCCTCAAGCTGAAGACGTACATTCCGTTCAAAAGTCACTGCCATATTGAATACATACGTTTCATCCATACGTCTGTTCCGTTAAAAAAACAAAAAACAAAACAACAACAAAAAACGCATTATCCCGAATACTTGCGTTCCGTTCAGATCTACGCGTCATAATGAATACTTATTTTCTGGTATAGTCGATTTGGTATATAACGAAAACTTAAAGTAATAAATAAAAATAAGTTATAATATTTTATAAAAGCTCAAAACCAATAAAAACTCTATAGTAATTTACATTAATAAGTTCAAGATATTGTGTCCATGTTCATAGTTAATATTATCAAGTGTTGTTTTCTTATTTTTATTAATAAGGCTTGCATTCTTTTTAGACGTTTTTGCATGTAGATGATGCTATTATATTTGTGTTGTTAATAAGTATGTTACGAATAGTGTCCGGTAAGTTTGCATGAATATTTAAATGAGATCTAATTGAGCTATGGTCAGAAAGGTGTATATCTTGACAGCGTTTTGAAAAATGAAAACATTTTATAAAACATATATGCAACAAACTAATTATCATTTAACAGTTAAAATATTTAATCCTTGAAAATGGCTAAATGTATATCCGAAAACGCTCGGATAAAAAAGAACATTCGGTCAGATTTTATGTAATTTATCATCCGAAAAGAAAAAAAAATATTAGATCGCATGAGAAATTGTACAGAAAACTAAATAAAAAGCACCTTGTCTGTCATATTCAATGAAATGTGTTTGAAAGAAGGATTGCTGCCTAAATACCACACACACACACACACACACACACACACACACACACACACACACACACATATATATATATATATATATATATATATATATATATATATATATATATGTGTGTGTCTGAAAAAAAAAAAAACCACTTTAAGGTTCCATTATAATAATTTATTTCACCAGAGCCCCTTTAAAAGACGCTGGATCATCAGATAGCACTTCCAAAAGATGAAACGAAATGAAATGAAATGAAAATCCATACTTTTGATGGGTAGTGTAACAGTCTTTTAAAATACTAAAATATTACTATCGGTTAATTCTCATATATAAAAAAAAAAAACAAAACAATGTGTTCTCTATGAATGTGTTAAATAATACAGTATTTAACTCATATTAAATCCCTAAATTATTTGTAAAAGAGTTAAATATTTAAATTGCTAGCAAGCATCAAATTAATTTCTTCGTAGATTTTTTAGACATTTAAATTATATCAAATATTAAAATATATTGTTTTACATAAATTACTAAAACTATACCACCCTCTCCTTCCTACGTGAAACCTATTTACAGCCTCTTTCTATTTAATTACCCCTTCTTTCTCTTTTCTTTTTCTTTTTTTCTCTTCTCTCCTCCCATTTCAATATATCACTTCCGTTAAGTTAACCGATTAAATATGTCATGGTCATGTCCCTCCTCCCCCAATACTAAGTATGATTGAAAGAAATATTAAATAAACCCTCCCTAAACTCGACCATGTCTCTCAAAATACTCCTCATTACTCCCTCTGTTAAATTACAAAAACTTACACTACCCATCAAAAGTATGAATTTTCATTTCATTTTGTTTCATCTTTTGGAAGTGCTATGATCTACTAGCGAAAGTAGCTCATTGAAGCAGTTACCGTGAAAGTATTTGTAGAAAAGACAGAGTGAGGTGGCGACACGTCTGTGAGAGAGCGACTGTAAACGAGATGCCAGATCAGGTCCAATCACATTGCATATCCGTCTCTGGATTTTGTTGAGGACCTTAAGACGAACAGGAGGGGCTCCAGACCATATATGGCATTAGTATTTCATGAAACGCTGAATGGTTTACTTACAGATTTGAAGGATGGACTCGGGCGAGAAAAACTTTCTGGTGCGACGTAGGGAACCAACTTTCTTGTGGTGGATGAAGCTATTGATTCAATGTATCTGTTCCATCTCAGGTCAGCGGGCAGTTTGAGATCAAGCAGTCGCAGAGAGATGCTCTCGTGGAGTTGAGCATCAGACATTCTAATGGAAAGGAGGGATGGTTCCTTGTGGTGAGTAATAGAGAGTAGTTTTCTTTTTGAGGCATTAAATTTAACCAGCCAATTCCTACCCCAGTCCACAACCGATTGAAGGTCCTTTTCGAGACAAACGGCCAGATTACTTTTGTCTGTGATACCAGAATTGCTTTTGAGGCAGTAGTGTCGTCTGCGTAGATGCCTACTTGGGAACTGATGACACCAGGAAGATCGTTAATGAAGATAACGAACAAAGTAGGGCCTAGGATAGAGCCTTGGGGAACACCTGCGTTCGGGGGAAAGGAAGTGTAGGAGAATCCGTTAAGGACGACCTTCATTACACGGTTTGACAGGAATGATCGTATATTAACCTGAAATTCCGTATCCCTGAAGCTTACGAAGAAGGACGGCATGCCAAACCCTATCAAACATTTTAGAGATATCTAGAGCCACGGCACGAGATTCGTTATTTTTCTCATTTCTTAACTCATAATTTATTCTAATTTTTTTTTATTATTTCGCCCCTAGCAAGGCAATAAAGCCATAAAGACGCAAAGGTTGCTGAGTGTGAAAGAATATGAGAAGCACTTATTAAGAGGAGAGAACAATACAAAAACAAGAATTAAGAAGACAGAAAATAACGATTGGCATTGCATTTAAGTCTGTGAATATCAAAGTTGACTAGAAAGCAAGAAGCCGGAAGAGATTTCTACATCTGAGAAGTGCGAGAGAAGCTAACCATTACGCCGCCTCGAGGTGACCATATAGCATAGGTAATATGTATGAATATGTGTGTGAACCTGTTTGTTTCTATCGTTTTTCTTTTACTTTCACTCCATCTAGCTGGTTGTAAGTTAATATGTTTATAATTAGTGATACCCAAATGACCGAGGTATTTAATATACGACATTGAATTTTCAGAGAATGAAAAAGGCTTCTAAACTCTCTCTCTGTCTGTCTCTCTCTCTCTCTCTCTATCTATCTATCTTTCTATCACAACCTGTCCATTATCTATCTATATCTATCTATCTATCTATCTATCTATCTATCTATTCTAGTCTTCATATCTATCTATCTATCTATCTATTCTAGTCTTCATATCTATCTATCTATTCTAGTCTTCATATCTATCTATCTATCTATCTATCTATCTATCTATCTATCTATCTATCTATTCTAGTCTTGATATCTATCTATCTATCTATCTATCTATAGAAAGGAATATAAATAGAGAGGCAGGTCGAAAATTCGTTGTTTATTTGACAGTATTCCTTAAGGTGTATGACTTCAAAGAAGTGGGTGGTCATTTAGCGCTTTTCTCTTCTTTTCTCTCCTCCAAGATCTAAGTCTTTGTATTCGACTCTCTTTTTGTATCTTCTTGGAAGGAAACCGAGCTTTAAGATACGTGCATAAATATCATATTTTCTTTATATTAGGTGACTTATACAAGTTTTCTTTTCTAAATATTCGGTGAGTCGTAATTTTTCTCACTATGCAATAAGCGGAGGTAAGGGGTCTTTACAAAAAGTTGGGTTTGAAAATGTCTGCCAAAAAATAAAGTTCTACCCTTCTATTATGCAACTAATGGTATTATTTGTGTTAATACATTTTATAGCTGGTATAGTAATCTGTCAGCAATATTTCACTGACATGTATATTGTAGTGATACTGCAATTAATGGCATCTGACATGTAAATGATATGGTTAACCCGGTATAACCATGTAAATATTTATCTTTTACAAGAGTCATGAATTTGAATATTGTGGAGTAGTATGGCCACCGCAAGATTGCATGACCAATTGTGACCTAAGTGGGTCTTTCAAATGGTTCAAGAAGGAGTTGGAGAGAGTTTTTCACTATTTTTCTATATAGTCCCCCCTCGACATTGATACATTTGGTTCAACGATGCTTAAGCATAGCAATTCTATCACGAAAGAAGCTGGCATCCTGGTCCTCCAAGAACATCTCATCTCATCATTCTTTCCAAAATGGAGACCACGCAGATGAGACTTGAGTCTCGGAAACAGGAAGAAGTCAGGATGGAGATAATCCTTGTATGTAAATCGGGGCTAGCAATTCAAAGTTGACTGTCAGCTACTAATCAGTGTGAATGGGCGCTGTATTCTGGAGCTAGAGGACTCCTGCCCTCAGCTTTCTTCTGGGTTTTGACTTGTTTCCTTCTGTTGATTTAATTCTGATGCATTGTACTCTCCATTAATTGTTTGTCCCTTTTCCAGATTATTAAAATTAAATTGAATTAAAGTATCAAATTTTTCTTGAGGATGAAACAGAGCTTGGTACTTTAATTCAATTTAATTTTAATAATTATATTGAAGTTTTTGGTTCCTGTTTTTAAAACATGAGAACTCTTATGTAGCGAAGGAATCATGTTTTTAAAATATAGTTATAATTTAGGCCCTACTTTTGTATTGATCACTGGTATTTAAAATAAAAACAAAATACTAAGGAACTCCGGATTATTTACCTAACGTGTTCTTTCCTATTTTTCTATATATTTGCACACACACACACACACTTATATATATATATATATATATATATATATATATATATATATATTGAGGAAATTGTACGACAAAATGGAAAAAGTTTATTTGTGATGCATTTAGACTTCATCGGACTGGGTTTGCTAACTTTGTTGTAACTACGTATGCACACGAGCGTGGCACGCTTGGAGCTTTGAAATTTAGAAAGAAAAAATACAAACTAGACAGTTTCATGTACATTATTTTTTTCCCATCATTTTTGTTTTTAAATATCCCACTTTTTATAAAAGGTAGTCTGCCAAGAATAATGTAACGTCGTAAGTACCTGGACTTAAATTTTACTGTGACAGAAGCCCCTGGTAGCATATAGGGTACCCATTCTACATATGTACATGAACGAGAGACGCAGGTAGTTTCAAAATTTAAAAAAAATATTTTTTCAAAACCTGCTAAATTCGTCTACATTATTTTTTTTCTTTTCCTTCATCTTTGTTTTTAAATATCCCACATTGTGATAAAAAAAGGTCTGCCAAGAAAAGTAAAACTTTGTAAAAACCTAGACTTTAATTTACTGTGACAGAAGTAGCGACTAAATCACTTTCTAGACATTTTCTTCTTAGTAAATTAGTTTCTCATTTAATTATATATTTTCAGTGTTATTTTACCGCCTTTAAAACTATGG
The DNA here is from genome assembly GCA_903632075.3 of Acanthosepion pharaonis. Classification (NCBI taxonomy): domain Eukaryota; kingdom Metazoa; phylum Mollusca; class Cephalopoda; order Sepiida; family Sepiidae; genus Acanthosepion; species Acanthosepion pharaonis. Next base: position 973,707 of record CAHIKZ030001360.1, on the reverse strand, counting down.
CGAACTTGAGCTTGTAGTTTATATTACTACAGTGAATAAAAAAAAAGTGCAAAGTAATCAAAACAATAATTGTTTTATAATATGTTATATGTCACTTGGCGGTGGCGGTTATGACTCTATACAATGTTCTATTCTTCTCTATGCAAATAATATTTGTTTCATTTCTATCTCTACCAGGTTCCACTGTGCTATATATTTACACAAGCTCATTGGGTAGGATACTCTGCCGCTTTTGTCTCTGATATGCACTCTGAGTGACGAATTCTCCAAACTCTCTTTCCTTGCTATGTGGCCCAACAATTTCAAGCGTCTCTTTCTCGTTCTAAGTATGTCTCCTTTTCGTTTCCCTTTTTATTTAAAACTTTCTTCTTGCTCAAATGGTCTGTCTACGATATTCTCAAAATTTTTCTGTAGTATTATATCTCTCTTGCCTCAAGGGACCCTCGATCCGTCACGGCATTTTTAGGTATTCACTCCCATATAGGAGGATTGATATTACATAGTGTCTCTATTCGTAACGATATTTTCCTGTTTCTTTACGCTTCCTCTAGGTTTTTGAAAACGTCTTTTAAACAGGAATGAGACGAGTGTTAATAATTTTGGCAACAACTAACTACAATAATTCTTCGAAACGTCAGAAAACTGTAATCTTTGTCTTTGAATCGGCAAAACCTTAGCAATGGAACACAACAGGAAGTTATTAATATTTAGAATTTCCATTTTTTTTTTTTTTTTTTTTTTTACAGTTTCTTAATATGTTGCTTGCGTATGAAGGCTTGCTGCCAGGTGAAAGATGAAAAGAAAACCGAGATCCGGGCGCACGCGGCAAATCAAAAAAAAAAAAAATATTCCCGTAAGCTGTCTGAGTGGCCTCACCGCTTAAGAGAAATTAAATTTCCGAACTTTTCATTTTAGAATTGTTATTTAGAGCGTCACACGACTACCTGGGTGTTTTAATTTTGACAGCTTGCGTTAGAAGACTCAAAATAAAAACGAAGAGAAAACACTTTAAATTTTATGAAAATTGGCACATCGTTTAAAGCAAAGTCGTTGTAATTTGAAGTTATTGACTAGTTTTCCTCATTCGTTTTACAATTCATGATTTAAAGCAGTAGTTCTGAAACTTTTTTTCTCTTGTTTTTAATCCAGCGTGGGTCTAGTTTCACTCCTCACCGTGAGAAAACATGGAAAAGCCTAGTTGGGGAACATGTTTAATCTACGATACCTAGACTATTCGGCAGTTATCAATAGGTTACAAAATAGCAGCAGCACTCACAATATAACAGGACATATAAGACTGATTGCGCACACAGGCACACACGCGGTTATATATACAGGGTGTCCATAAATTTGTGTGGACTTTAAAAAAATTATAACTTTATTTGTATTTGCGATAGAAATAATTTGTAAAAAGGATTAAAAAGATGTAAATCTATGTTTTATAAGGTTTTATTGAATTTTATTTAAGTTTCCACATGTCATCTATCATTATCAATAAAAAGGGTAATACGATTTTGCAGTTCACGGAAAACATTTGCCAACTGATTTGCAGTAATGCCTGAAATCACATTAGTTAATTTCGCTATACTTAAAACTAGATACATTAAACTTTATAACATTTTTTACAGATTATTTCTATCGCAAATACAAATAAAGTTATAATTTTTTAAGTGCACACGAACTTTATGGGTTATATATATATATATATATATATATATATATATATATATATATATATATATATATATATTATATTAGAAAACTTAGACTTATAACAAAGTGATAACAAAAACTTAATAAAAGCCCCAGTTTTGATTATAAAATTATACATCTCTCTCTCTCTCTCTCTCTCTCTCTATATATATATATATATATATATATATATATATATATATATATATATGATGAGATGCGTTGTATGCAACATCGAAACACGAGTGTACATGTACAGTACGAGGCAAAACAATGTGTTTATTAACACAGGGTATTAATACAGGTGTACATATGTACATTATACAAGCCAAAAAATAATTTAGTATTTTTTTGGTTAATCTTTTGCTTTAATAATTCCCAACTCTTCCAGTGACCTAGTCAGAGTCCTGATCTTAACCCAATTGAAAACTTTTTGGCAATAATAGCGTACCCGTAATAGGAAAGTTAACACAAAATATGATTTTTTTCAAATTAAAGAAATGCTAGAAAAATCTGGCGAAAGATGTTGACTTACTAAGAAATTTAGTCTACAGCATGCCTCGAAGAATTCAGGCCGTTATTAAAGCAAAGTGTAACTCAATGAAATATTACATCACTTTTGACTTGTATAATGTACATATGTACAACTGTATTAATACCCTTTATTAATAAACGAATTCTATTACTCACTTGTCTTGGTAAAATACAAAAATCCAATTTCTATGGGTGCGTCCATATATTTGTCGCGTAATGTACCTCACTAAATTTTATGTGATAAAAAGTACATTTAAAAATTAAAAAAAGATAAAACAGAGAGAGGGTTAAAGGGAGATAACTGCGGAATCGAAGTTATAACATTATCATTGATAACTCTCTCCTCCAATTTGCAGTTCCTACTTGTTATATTCTTAATACTTGATATAAAGCAAAAATATCATAATGGTAAAATCGGTCAATGATTATTTATACCGGGAAACATGCATGCAATTACAAGTAATCTATAATAATATTTTGAATCTTTGAATCATATTTGTTTTTAGCATTTGAATTTTTGAAATCTTTCAACCATTTTGCCTCACCTGCTATCCTCTTCCGCCTCACCTGCTATCCTCTTCCGCCTCACCTGCTATCCTCTTCCGCCTCACCTGCTATCCTCTGTATGTCTTTTACTAAATGTCATTGTAACTTTCGGGAATAAAACATCAGACATCCACCATTTTTTTTTTTAGAAAAGTGTTGCTTTTTATTATCTAGAACTTTTTCATATAACTTTAGTTCGATTATTACATTCCTATTACACATTTTATGAAGTAATTTTTTTACCCTGAATGACACTTGATAGATCTGTGGTATGAACTTTAGTGGCGATCATGACCCTCCACATTTTCCTGTCCTTTGTAGCTATTAAGAAATTTTGACATATTTTTATTTCTCTCAAACTTCATCCAGTATGTTACGCGCTGGTTTCCTCTGTCCCTGTCTCACTCAATCTCTCAAGTGGACATCAGATTTTCCAAGCCATCCTTCCTCATTACGTGCTCCAGAAGCCTCAACTGTCTCTTCCTGATGTTAACTATAAGTTTCCTTTTTGTTTCCATTCTTTCCAAAACCTCATTGTCGATCACATGTCCGGCCCATGGTATCCTCAGCATCTTTATGTAGAACCACATTTCTGTTGATTGAAGTATCTTCTTCATCTTTGAGGAGATTCGTTGCCATACAAGAGGACAGAAAAAAACATAATATCAAATTTGAAATATGAAAACAATCTTGACGTGTGGGTGGATTTTTGACAGCTAGTGTAGACTGTAAGTGTAGACAGTAATCAACGAACCAAACACGAATTCATTCTTGTATAACCAGAGAAAAACAACTGCATGACCCGGTCGTCTATTTCTGCAAAACGATACCAAGTTTAGTCAATAAAAGTGTCTTTACAAGAACAGTACGCTATATAATTTACCGATTATTCTGTAAATGTCGGCCCAGTCGACAAGCTTAGAGAAGGAAGTATAAACGAGAATAATGTTTACATGATGGTTTTTGAAGACAGGAACTCATTTATATACTACAGGGTGTCCCCAAATTCTGGGCATTTAGGAAATCTCACTAAATATATTCTTTTTACCTCCACAGATTAAACATTTTTTTGGTCGAAAGAAGAATTGATTACTCACGGATGCAATACATTTGACTGAATGGATAAAGAGTGAATGTGCTAAAATCGACAATAATGTGTATTTATTGCATCGAGTGCATGTGAATTTTGAAAAGCGCATCAAACTTTGCTTCAAAAATGATGGAAATCATATTGAAGATTTTATTTGTTAATATCCCATTTCAATAAAATGTTGAACATTTATTTTATTGAAAATATGCATTTTTGCCTCAGTTTCCAAAATTCAGGTCAATTTGTATATTGAAATAATGATGCGATTTATTTAACCACTGAATAACTAATAAAAATAGGTACATTTTTGTAATCCAGTATATGCTTAAATATATATGTATACAATTTCGGATATAACTAAAACATATATCGACAAAAGGACAATATGAATAAAAACAAAAGGAAATCTTATCTTAACCGACGTGTTTCGTTCTCTCATGGACTTTAACAAGGTAAATTTAAGAATTCTATTTTACCCCAACTATTTATAAGCCAAAGTAAAAATGTTAGTTTCTCAATATGTTTAAATTTAAGAAACACTCATAAATATTCATCAGGTTAACTGAAAAGTCTAGGTAAATCTTGCTGAGGTGATTTAATGTCTAATAAATGATAGTGATTAAATAATGTTGGATTTTTTTAATATAAATAATATTTAAATTGATTTAGTTTGGGATTAATTCCTGTAGCGGAATTCTGTTGCCATATTTGGGTGAAAGCTGCCCATTCCTCACTTTCCCGGCTTGATAAAGTCCAAAAGCTTCTCCGAGTCCATGTTGGACAAGAATTTTTTCCACCCTCCAAGCTCTCTCTCAAAGGAGGATTGTGACTAGTCTCTCACTGCTCTATCACTACACCAATGGAAAGGGCTCGGACCAACTAGGTTCCTTGTTTCCGACAGGTCTAACCTTCACAACTAGGACACATCATGCCACTTACATAGTAGCAAACCCCCTACATTTCCTCCGTATTCCATCCAAACCGTTTCTTCCTGCAAACCTCTACCATGTGGAACCGACTCCCAAGAGGATGTTTCCCGATCACTACAATCTTAACCTGTTCGAGTCTATCCTTAAACGTTATTTTCCCCTCCTATCCATATAAACTACACCTTAACGTAACCATTCGCGAGTTGTACAGGGTGATCCTTACTGTATATATATATATATATATATATATATATATAGACACAAACACATACATACACACACACACACATACACACACATATATATATATATATATATATATTAAATAAGAAGGGTTTTCTTTTAATTTTCTAACATTTTAATAGTCATGTATGTTGTCTTGGGTAAGGAATAATTCTTTCAGTAATGGAGACATCTGAAAAAATACAGCCGCAGGCTTTTGATAAAGAATCGATAGCAGCAGTGAATTTTCCCTCTAAGGAAACTGATGGCGTTTGTGGCTGAATTTAAAATAAAATAAAATATTTAAGGGATATTTGATATCAATACTCAACTGTTTGATTGACCTTAAGTCCCACAGAACAAGTGCAGCTGATTTCCGAATTTGTAGACACATTAATTGAATTAAGAAATGATAAGAAACCGAATATACGATTACATCATATTGGTTTCCCTGGCAGATGTGAGTTCAATCCCTGTGTCGGATAGTGCTGAACATTATCATAATATGTTTCTGTGAAAGAAACGGACAAGCGGCACAAAATAACTAAAACTGGCAATTATTAACTGACGTATAAAGCATACCTTAAAGCTTAGACATTACAAGCAAATTACGGGCAGGAAAAATGAAATGGTTCTATGAAGAATTCGCACTGATAGAAAGAAACGAGTATTATAGGTACGACAAGAAAGCTTAAAACAATAAAATATCGGGACAAATATTATATCAATCGACAGTTTGCATATAATTAAAAGAGGGGATGCTCATAAAAAAATTAAAAAAACTATTTCAAAGATGGAAGAAATCTGTCAGAGAGCTTTTTCATGTCGAAAAAAAGGAAACCTAAAATAAGCAAAAATATGAAATGACTTGAACTGTTAATGTGTCAGATGTGATCAGCACTGACCAGGAAAAACAGAAACATAGCATCAATGACCAGCTGGAATTGTAATAAAGATGCTAGCAGCTTCAGGCAAATTCGGCATTGACAAAATTAACAGAAGATCCTACGAGATTTAACTTAGTTGCGCTCTCTACGAAACCAATGAATTTGAGCTTCATCAGCTTAATGAGTGACATAACTAAACATATCATCCAAATTCTGATGAATAGTGTGCGTAGCAGAATTAGACCGGAAATAGGAAAAGAACTATAGTTCCGGTAAAGACGCTGAAAAAATAAAGTAGAATATCTATGATCACAATAATATTAGAGCGACCAACCCAATTGTAGAAGGACAAATAGCTATGATTTATAGACTGTATAAAAGCATTTGAGAAAGTAAAACAAAAACTATTTAAACAGATTAGAAAACTTAATTTATTTCGGGAAAGCTAGAATAATATCAAACTTATAGTGGAAGCAGACCGCCAGCACGCGGATAGAATATGAATTATAAGATACGGATGCGTCATATCACCTGGTTTATTTAACTTTGAGAGTGAGGCGATCCATTTAGAAATCAGACCATAATTTGCTATTGGCCGGTACAATCTTAACAACATTAAACATGCAGATTGCACGTTGTTAATTGCAAACTAAGGAAGGATACCGAAGGAACTATTAAATAAGTGAATAAAGGATTAACCATAAATTTTAATATGACAGAATAGAGGGTTGTCGACAAAGGGAACAGAATATGTTGCGCGCCATGAATTAGAGATGTCAAAATTAAGAAATTTAAATATCTCTTGAGTCTTTTAATAGCTGAATCAATAAAATCGTTTGTCGAAGTAATCCAGTGACTTTGACCAAAGAGTTGTGAGTTCAGTACCTGGACATAGCTTGATAGTTGAATTACGAAAGGAAAATAACTGAAACTGAGATATCCAGACATGGCACGTGGAAGTAGAATAATCTACTCCGCTGGACGAAATAAAGTGGTCAGTTCGAAATTCCAATTACCTGAAGAAAGCCGGGGCTTACAACATCTGAAATGGCGTGAATATGATAACAAATTTGAAGACAATAGCCTGAACAATACCTCAAAGATATATAGAAAGATATGCAATATAAATTTCGTAATTTCTTGATTCTTAAATATTATTCAGTTTTTTTATGTTAACGTTTCATGTTTAATTTCAACATTCACTGAATATTAAATATTAAGATGGAAAATGATTCAATTTAAACCAGATATCAATTGTTACTTTGTCATTTCCTTTATTAATTTTTCAACAATATTATATGAATATAATGTGATATATTTAAACAATTTCTATTTTAAAATATTTTTATTTAAAATGTATTTTTCGTTTTAATGTAAGATTAATGCAATCTGTTTCGTAAAATTATGTTACAATATTTCTGTACCCACGTCAATCTTCAAGCTTGAAACAGGCTGTCACTAGCCCTGGGTATTACGATTAACAACTTTCGGCAGCAAATAATCTGATCAGGAGATTGGAGGTTTTAAAGAACGTGGAACAACCTTTTAATTGGTGTTGTTCCCAGGTGCATCTAAATACTGCGTTGGTAGCACCTGTTAGTGTTCCAGCTATGAGCAATTAGTGAACATTCAAACAAAAACAAAACACTATGACAGGATATAAAATCACATTTATATGGAAAAATATTAGAAATAAAATTTTATAGTAAAAATACCAGCAATACATTTCATTGTAAAATTACCATCAATACTTATTTATAGTTAAATTACCAACCATATATTTTATAGCAAAATCAAAAATAATATATATATATATATATATATATATATATATATATGTGTGTGTGTGTGTGTGTGTGTGTGTGTGCATGTGTGTTTGTGTGTCTGTCTTTCTGTGTATATATATTTTTAATTTTTTTTCACTCCAAGTAAGGCGGGAGTCCCACAAGCACGGTTAGTGGGAGTAGGAGCAAGAGCAAAGAGGCGAGAAAGATGAAAGGATGAAGAGAAGGACAAGGAATAGATACATGCATCTGGAGATGACATTGCATTTGAATAGTTGGAGATTATAGCTATCATAGTAGCACGTAAGAGGAAGGGAGTTCCACAGATGGGAAGTGCGATACATGAAGGTATTGGAGTAGAAGAGATGGCTATATTTAACCGTTTAGATAAGTGAAAGTGTGGAATTGAGATGCCGAGATAATTGCATATTTAAATTTATGTAGTTTGGAAACTAGCGAAAATAGCATGTCGTAGAAGTTACCGTGAAAGTATTTGTAGAAAAGACAGACGGAGGCGACGTCACGTCTGTGAGAAAGCAACTGTAAACGAGATACCACATGCGACACGTTGCATATCCGTCTATGGATTTTGTCGAGGACTCTAAGACGAACAACGGGGTCGCCTGATCATATATGTCAGCAATATTCCATGCAAGGGCGAATGGTTGATTTATAGATTCCAAGGATGGACTCGGGCTAGAAAAGCTTTCTTGCGCGACATTGAGAACAAACTTTCCTTGCGGTAGATGAAGCTATTGATTCAATGTAATTGCTCCATCTCATGTCAGTGGAGAATATTGAGACCGAACAGTCGCAAAGAGGTGCTCTCGTGGAGTTGAGCATCAGACAGTCTAATGGGAGGCAGGGAGGGTTCTCTCTGGTGAGTAATAGAGAGCAGTTTTGTTTTTGTGGCATTAAAATTAACCAGCCAATTCCTGCCCCAGTCAACAACAGATCGAAGGTCCTTTTCGAGACCAACGGCCAGGTTAGTTTTGTCAGCCAGACCGGATTTGCTATTTAGGCAGGAGTAAATATATAATCACAAGCTTTTTCACACAAAACGGTTTAGGGCCATACGGCCATATCACTTTGAAACATAGTTACTCGTGCTATCACCGAAGTTAAGCGCAACATCGAGCCTAGATGGACGACCCTTTGCCAACACCAGGTGCTGTAACTTTAAATATGCGGTTGGTGTAATGGAAAATGGCTCAGAAGATTTGTTATATTCGCTTAAGCGTAAATACTGTTGGGAAAGCTATGAATTCACCTCCTTTCTTGCTGATCTATATCAGTAAAAATCATTATTATCTCCCAAAAGTTCTTACAGTCTGAAAATATTTTCTAGCTTTCTAACCCTAACCTTCAAAGGAGTGATAAGCTGTAAAAAGGAAATCAGTCAATTCGGCACGAAAATAAAACTCTTTGATAATAGCCTAATTAAATTATGTCCATTTTTTTCATCCGGAAATCAGAAAAAGTGGTTTGGAAATTAAAAAAAAAATAAATTAAAAAAAATCTTAAAGAAATGACTTTCGTTGGTCTTCAAGCAATCTTTCAGAAACCAGACAGATTTAATTCTCTACGTTTTTACGCCATTTTATGTACCAATCCGACTGTCGGAAATTCGCCTTTGTTTCAGAGAGAATGAATTACACCTTTTCTTAGTTATCGTCTTAGAGAAATTCTAAGACTATCATGCAACATCATCTGAGCTGTTTTGACTTGAAGGCACACCGCAATTCCTTGTTTTTTTTACATCTTTATAATGGTTTCTCATTTCCGAGCAAGCCCGTTCATTCAGATTCATTTCTAAATCTTCAACTTCAACTGAGCGAACCTGTTGAACGGACCTTAGTCACAGTTCAAGGATGCGCCTAACCATGACTACATATGGTTATATATTCGCAGTTTTCCTTCTCCTATATTGATTGATAACCACAGCTAGAGAGTTGGGCCTAATCTCCTATTTGGTTGATTTTCTTGAGCATGATATCAACACCTCTATGGGTTATTTAATGATGAAATCTAAATAATTTGAACCCAGTTATATGCCTACAACAACAATAAAATTTATTGCTGATTATTTTACTATAAATATGCATTGTTGGTCCTTTTTTATATAAAAATGTATTGCTGGTATTGTTATTAGAAAAATATATTTTTATAATTTCATATTGGGTTGCTGTATAAATATCAGGCGTTTTTGTAGGCGAGTTATTTGTTAATAAAAATTGCTGTATCTGTCTACATTTCTGAGATGAGGTATTATGTACATTATTTACATTATTCAGACTATTGTCCTCATCTTTGTCGCCATATTTATAACAACATTTCGGCGGTTGTACGCTCCGGCCTTGTTCAGGTTGTTGGAATGAACCCTTTATTTCGCTCACTGGGTAGACTGTTCTAGTTCCGCGTGCCATGTTTAGTGGATGTCAGTTATCAATTATCCCCTGTTAATTTCCCTCTGAAAGTTCTCCACTGCCATAAACGTGTATTGAACTCATAACTTTGGGTACTATCACTGGATCTAACTAACGCCTTTATCCACTGTTTCATGTTTTTACCAGTGCTCATATTTCAATTTTTGCTGTTATAATATTCGAGATTTTTACCAGAGCTCATATTGCAATTTATTTTGTTATTATCGCTTTTCTCTGGCCCTCCTTATTACTGCTTCCTCTATTGTATTCATTTCTATGCTTGGTCGGCTCAGGATATTTTTGTGGCCTAGCATATGTGCTGATTGCTTAAGTTTACGAATTTTCCAATGGTGTTCTTTGTCTATGATCTCAACCTGATCCCACAGAGGGCGGTGATCTCCCTTCTCTCTCCATATGTGGTCAGCCACGCCTGATTTTTCTACTTCCCCTCCTGTTACAGCTTTCTGGTGTTCTTGAAGCCTTACCTTAAGGGGGCAGCCTGTCTCTCCTTTATATTTCTTTCCGCAGCTCCACGGGATAGCGTACATACAGTCTTTAGACATGTTCTCCTCTATGGGCGGGGTCTTACACGGGAGAGATATCTACGGAGAGGCGTCAAACTTTTGAAGGTTGTCCTGTTGTTATATGGACCGCAGATTCTTTGTATTTCCTCTGATAATCCCTTCACATAAGGCAGGCCGAATGTTTTCTGAGTATTGTTGTCCTCCTCTTGTACCCGCCTATCCCATTTTTGGCTGCTGCCATATACCCAGGGTAGTTGTTACGTTGTAGGATACTACTTATACTGACCAATTCTTTATCTAATGTCTCTGGGTCGCCACTTATGACTTTTGCTCGGTGTTGTAAGCAGCGGACAATCCCTTTCCTTACGCTGTATAGGTGGTGGGAGTTGAAATTAAAGTACTGTCCGGTGAATGTCGGTTTACGGTATACGGATGTCTTGAACACATGCTCTGTTCGAGATATTAGAACATCCAGGAATGGGAGTGTGTTTTTACTCTCTTTCTCCATTGTGAACTGTATCAAAGGTCTTATTAAGTTGAGATGGTCCAGTAGAACCTGCAACATCTTCCTGGTGTGGCCAGAGTATGAAGGTGTCATCTACGTACCTTAACCATATAGTTGGCTTTAGAGATATAGATTCTAATACCATTTCCTCAAAATATTTCATGTATATATTCGCCATTGCTCGTGATAATGGCGAGCCCATTGCTAAGCCCTCATCCTGTCGATATATATGTGATCCCATTCCGAAGTGTGTTGTTTGTGTACAGAAAATCAACATCTCCATCAGATTATCTATTGGAATACGGGTCCGTTCTTCTAGGGATGAGTCAGAGGCCAATCTGTCTCTGACTACTGAGAATGTCTCCTCTGTGGGTAACTTTGTGAATAAACTCACCACATCAAAGCTCACCATCTGGCTGGATAGAATGGGGCATCTATGATTATTTTCATGAAGTGGGCGGAGTTTTGGACATATGAAAATTGCTGTTTTGTATAAATTTTTTTAATAAAAATATTATTTTGTTTACAGGTTATAGAAATGTGTGTCGATAATCATATTCATTTAAAAATGGTATTGTTGGATTATGTTTCTTTTTTCATAATAAATATTGTTAAAAAACGTCCGATGCACCAAACCAATAGTATGTTGTTTTTTTGTTTCTTGGGTTCACTAGTTGCCCATAGCTGGGACCCTAACAGGTGCTAACAGCCCGAAGCAGAGTGGACCTGGGAACAGCAATTAAGAGATGATACTACACTACTCAAAAGGCCTTGCTGTCAGCTATAGTTTATCTTCATACCCAAGACATGATCGACTTTTCAGCCAATAACTGTCGAAGCAGAGACTATTCAAACCTTCCTCAAGCATATTTGCTCGAAAGTGAATGCAAGAATCTCGACTGGTATTCAAAATCGGGACGCTGCTTTCTCGTTTCGAGCCTCTAGCCATTACATCACCTGCATTTCCTCGATTTTCATACATAGCGCTTATTTATTTTCAAACGCCGTCTCTGGGTTTAAAGATTACAGTATATCTACTTACATAACGTTTCATATTAAACACAGAAATAGGGAATGAATAATAAAATGCCCATTGTTTAACACCCGTAAAAACTGCGTAAGAGAAGAACAGCAACCTTTTTAAAAACAGCTTGACAACCTTTTGAAAATGTGCGACTATTTTGTGGGACGTATTAACCGTTGCTCTCGAAGGTAATTCAATCGCAAATTCCAAGCAGTTAAATTAATACAGAATCCATTTATTTCCGCATGACATTCTCGACTGCCTCGTTTATATTTTGTCCTTGATTATTTTAGACCGTTTTAACAAAGCCATTGTCCGTTACTTAGATAAATCTGCTTTTGTTAAAGATATATTAAAACTGGCAATCGTTTGAACTTTTACACACCTGCTTCCCCGGGAGTGCCTTATACAGCTGAAATATTTTCTTGTAGATAATTCCTAAGCGACTTGTTATATAGTGAAGTGAAAAAGACGAAGCGTTTTAATGTTTGGTAAGTTTTTTTTTAAGTAACAGCTATTCCTAGAGTAATCGACTTCAAATTGTTAAACAAATATACTTTTGTATCTGTCTATATTTCTGAGATGAGGTATTATGTACACTATTTACATTATTCGAATTATTCTCCTCATCTTTGTCGCCATATTTATTACCTCTTTTCGATCGTTGTACGGCCCCGCCTTCTTAACAAGAGATAACTGATAACTGACATCCATTTAACACGCTACTTGAGCGAAATAAAGGGTTCAGTTCGACATTCCAACGACCTGAATAAGGCCGGAGCCTACAACGGCCGAAACGTTGTAATAAATATGGCGACAAAGATGAGGACAATAGTCCAAATAATGTAAATAGTGTAAATATACTTTTCCTTATAATAAAAATCGTTGTTACTTGCTTTTTAATACCGTGTCCATTCAGGATGTTGGTGATCATGGTTCTCCGCAGATACCTTTTTATTATAATCTGTTAATTGCCTTGCATTCATGGATGGTATTTATCAATCCACCCACAGGGATCGAATGTGGCACAAGGCCTTTTTAATGTGGGTATGTCTGAGCCCGTAGGCCCAGCCAAAAATAAAACCCATCTAAACCCGTCCAAGCGGGCTAGTTCCGTCAACCTCCCCGAACGAAACCCCACCCTTCGGCGGAGCTTCGTCCGGGTTCCTCTCTGCAAGCGGAGAGTTCGACAGACACCCGACCCGGCAGCTCACAAAGCGCAGATACTACACTTTGATCCTAGCCACCGGGCCGAGCGGGTATTCTTTTATGGATTGATAGTGGAGTAATTTCCCGTTGCTTTCACGATGGTTCCTTTTGTAGAGTAGGACTCAGCGTACTTCCTTCTCTTTCCTAATACTGTTAAAAATTGACTGCTCTTACGTATAAATATGGCAAGTAGCTACATTAGAGTAGGATTTGAGGAGGAGATTAACTTAGCTACGGGATTGCATGTTTTATTTTTATGTCCCCATTTTCATTAGTTTAATTCTCCATACCCTCTTAAATAACCATAAATGTCACTTCTCTGGTGGGTGCGTAACATTTTGTTTTTTGAGGGCGTTTTTTCGTAATTGTTTTTGTCTGAATGAGCGTGCGCTTGGTCGAATTAAGGGTTGTGATTTGTTTTAATTACTAACAAAATTTTATTTAGTTTCTTGTACATGTAGTATTATTTACATTGAAAATATTCATTGGGTTTTCATTTTCAAAAGTTGTTATTTTATTCCCCACTGGTCACAGACAAAATATACATATAGGAACTAGCTTAGACATCATAGAGACTTGAGGTATTATGGTGATTGTAAGGAGAATGGTAAATAAAATTTAATATTTTGGTGCAAGTAATATTATAGATTTTGTCAGTGATTGGGTCTACCTAAATTTAAGATAAGACAGATGATGACCAGCCTTATCCGATCCCCACTTTTGGCCTTGAACTATATTTTTTGTGTTCATACAAAAATAAATATCATTTGAGGAGAAGTTGATTTACTCAAGTATTTCCGTTCTATGAATGAATATTTAATAAACCTCCTCTTTGCTTTTCCTACCTAGTCTTCTGCACCTTCGATACTCTCTCTGGAAATGGCCTGCGAAATGTTTGGTTATTTTGAACAAATACAATATTACAATATTTTCTAAATCAGAGTTTTCATTATCTTAGATGTGCCACTGGGAGAGGGAGAGATTGGTTCTTGTCTTTCTCAGGAGCATTAGTGCGAAAGTGAATGCAGCCGACGAGGCTGCAATTTGAAATCGGTTCGCCGAGTCCACTTTTCAAGACGATAACCGTTATACGATACGCATATTTCTGTTATTGGAACTTACTAATATTTTTCGTAACAGCGTATATAAAAGAGTTAAGCAGATAAATTTTGATAAATTGGAAGATTGTATCGCACCAAAATTCCAAATCAAATAGGTATGCCTGCTAAAACATCGACATTAAAAATATAACATTATACTTGATCTGAAATAGTGACCACGGAGAAACCTAGAAAATATACACATAAAGTTAATTGTGTGATTTGCCATTTCCTTATGAGGCAAAATTCGTCATTCATTGACCGAACAGCCACTGTCACTGTTGGTTGAAATTTATAAAATCTTTCTCTTAAAACAGTTTTTGAGAAAAACGGACTTCTCAAGTTCATTATTATCGCTTTTTCTAATATTGATAGAAGTTTCCTTTCTAAACCATCTTGATTATGTCATTATTCTCGAATAGATTTAGGTGGGCTATCCATTTCAGTTGTTGCTGCTGCTGGAAGTCTTCAAGTTATGTTGTTTCTGTTATCTGGTTCTTATTGATTTTGTAGCACCAGATCTATAAGATCTGAAGAAAGACAATCTTTCACAGAATGCTTGCGTTTGATGCCATTGTTCATCATTGATCCGAGAAATCGGTTGTACATATTTTATATTTTAAACATTTTTGAAAACGGTGGACGGCATTCATGGCATCTCTATAGGGGTCCTGATCAGACAAGGCTACTGAAGAAAATCACTTCAGATCTCATGTTTCGTCTTGCAGTATCTTGCAGTGTCGGACAAAATTATCACTAGTGTAAACTATTATGTATTGAATTTCCTCCTTTCAAAGACTAAATATTTGTAAACTAATATTTGTGAAAATATACTAGAATAATATCACGACTTCAGTCACTTTCTCACCGACGTGACCTGGCTACCTTCTGACTTTTCTACAAATATGTTCATTGCAACTGCTCTGACGAGCTTTTTCTCCTTGATGACCCGAATACATGAATTTAAGCGTGCCACTAGATTGGCATCTAGATCCGAGTCTTTTACTGTTGAAATATTTAAATTTAACCGCCACTTCTACTCCAGTAGTTTCTTTTCTCGCACATCCAGCCATCTGAAAACTCCCTTCCGTTTTCTTGCTTCCCTGATAACTACAATCTTTAAAAAAATAAATTTAACATCAGTCTGTTTTCTTGAATCACGTTCATCATTTGTTCCTCTTTAATTCTCCCTATTCTTAGTCTTCTCTTTCACTTTATTTCTCTATAACCTGGAGTGCGTATTAGTGGCAAACTACTTAGGGTAAAATGATTAAAAAAACAAAACAAATGACCCTCTACTGGCAGCAAAATGCATGCATTCAAATAAATATAAAAAACAGAAACGGCATTAAAACAAGCATATGTCTTCTCACCGGAATTTAATGATTTTGACAGAATTAGAAGCCCTATCAAGATTTTTTATTGGCGGTCACAATCTTAACAACATATGCAGATGACACAGTGTTGATAACAGACAGAGAAAGCAAAGTACAAGAACGAGGGAAGGTGGTGAAGGGATTCGAGAAAAAAGGACTAAAAGTGAATTGCAAGAAGACAGAAGGAATGATTTTTTAGCAAAACGAACAGTCCAACATGAAAATTTCAAATTGGAGATAAGAAAATCACAGATATATATTGGAAGCGTTTTAACAGAGGAGGGAAAGTGCGACACTAAAATTAGAAGGCGCATTGTGATAGTGAAAGATGCCTTCTAAAAGCTAAGGAATTTATTAAGAAACAGAAATAAAGTTTCCTGAACTACAGCAGATCTCCTATATTGTAGTGAATGCAGGACAATTCCTCACAGATGAAGAAGAGACTTAAAGTAATGATAACGTGGCTCTATTTTTAAAAATACCATGAAAAGAATATTTGAGCAATGACGAAGTTCTCGAGAAAACGGAAACAAAAAAGACAGTTATTTTAAACACTAAGAAGAGACAGTTGAAATTTCCAGCGAATATAACAAGGAAAGTAAGCTTTGAAATGTTCATACTCACGGGGCAGACTGAAGGCAAAGCGGACAGAGGAAAATAACGCTTGTTTCGCTAGAACAATTACGACTGAGTAGTGAGTTCGATCCTCATGGGTGCCTTATTCTTTCGGCCTTATGCCACATCAAATCTACGCTCAAAAAAGGCCACTTCGACGTGGTCTAATGGCTAGCAAGCTTGTCTCTCTAGAACAATTACGAGTGAGTAGTGAGTTCAGTTCTCGTGGGTGCTCCATTCTTTCGACCTTGTACCACACTTAGAAAAATGGCTATTCAGGCTTGGTCTAATGGTTAGCAAGCTTGTCTTGCTAGAACATTTATGACTGAGTAGTGAGTTCGAGCCTCACTGGGCACCACTTATTTTCGAACTTGTGCCACATCTCAGTAGTGCTTATAAAATCACAATTTCATCAGAGCATTGTCTGTCATGGCGCCTTTCAGCACCGTTTCTTTTGTTGCTCTTAGCAATACTTTATCAGACATGATCCATTTTTCTTTTCGTGGTTGTTATTCCACTTATCTACTTACTGCCTTTCTGATGCTTTACATACATTTGATAACATGCTTTGAACTCTAAATACTCCAAGTCTTTTCCTCTAATAATGTGTCAAAAAAGATTTCGACTATCTTTTTTTGGATTGTCAGTAGAACTTTATTTCTGTACTTCCTATTCTCATTAAAAATTCGTCATTTGTCATATTCTGTCGACGGTATTCTGAACAGTCGTTGTATGGATCACATCTCAAATGCCTTACGTCTATTTAATTTTCATTTTTGATGGAACTGACAAACTTTCAGAGATATATAGAAGTTTGGACAATATGCAGTAAGCAATTGCTTGTTTCTTAAGCTATACTCGACTGGTAAAAATTGTAAAAATATCACCTGAGAGCTGAAAGAGAAGCCAATGAAAAATTAATGATTATGACAATGCTTCCTCTAAGAAATTGTAGCAATATGAGCCAGCTGTATTGTTAAATTGAAAACAGCTCTCACAAAAGTACATACGGAACTTTTACATTTGACTGATGGTTATCAGTAAGTTAAGTCAACTTCAAAGTACAGAGCAAGAGGCTCAAACAGAGAGAAAGTCACGTAGGGAACATAAATGACTTGTTTTAGACAAAGATGACAAAAGAAAGAAAATTATCATAAAACTGGCCATCTCGCAAAAAAGCATACAGAGGAATGAAGTAGGCCTCACAGAACGGACAGGGAAGACAGCAGGCAAACTGAGCACCACCCCGTTGTGACACTATTTACCTATGGTAAAACTAATTAACCATAAAAATTAAACAAGAAAAATACTGAAAACGGAAAAGAAGATACCCCGATATTTTATTTTTAATTTAAAACAAAAAATTATTTATGTAAACAGGGAACTCACAAAAAGGCCATATGGCAAGCTTTTGACCATTGATTAATGATGTTTGTAAAAGTACTGGTTGAGGAAAACAAGAGAATCAAAAAGGGTCTAAGATATCATACGAAGTCGCGAGATTTTAGAATTTAGCAAGGGGACGAACCATATGTTGGCTGTAAGAAGTTTTTGGCATGGGAAGAGAAATTAATAATAATAACAATGTTTCATCTAAGAAATTGTTTCAATATGAGCCAGCTGTATTGTTAAGTTGAAAACAGCGCGACCTGTCACAAAAGTAGATACGGAACATTTACTTTTGACTTCAAAGTACAGAGCAAGAGGCTCAGACAGAAAGTCATGGATGGAAGATAAATTACATTTATTTGGACGAAGATGACAAGAGAAAGAATATTATTATAAAACTGTCCATCTCACAGAGGAATGAAGCAGGCCTCGCAGAACAGACAAGGAACACAGCATCTGAACTGAGCAATTCCCCATTCACATATGCCTCATCTCTACTTTGTTCGCTTATAGCAGTAGCTTATAATCCAAAAATAAAATCGGGTTTTTATGCCCAGCTGATCTCTCAAAATAAATTTGAATGTTCTCAACCACTCTCACGAATTTTCCTAGTTCCGAGATCGTGTCTTTCTTAAATTAAAGTGTCAGGGCGATCATATTTACTTAACTTTCCTTTCCTTCACCCGTTTTGCACGCCACGTGACGCTTATAGCAGTAAGTTACAACCCAAGATAAAGAAAGTCAAATCTTCATCTAAGAAATTCTTTTTCTTTCTGATTCAGGCTGATAACAGTGACAATGTAAAAATGAGCTGAGAGTTGGGATAAGTAATTACAATAAGATGAAAGAGAAACTAGTCAAAAATTAATGATTGACAATGATTCTTCTAAAAAATTCTTATTTTTCTGATTATTTTTCTTGTTTCTGATCCGAACTGCTTACTGAGAGTTGGGACAAAAAGCAACTATAATATGATGAAAGTGAATCTATTAAAAAATTAATAATGCATCATCAAAAAACAATTCTTATTCTTTATTTCTAATCCAGACTGGTTACTTAAAAGTTATATAATGTAAAATGACTTGAGAGTTGGAGTAAAAAATGGCACATATAAGATGAAATAAAAAGTTCTTTTGAAATTGCCCATAGTAAAAGTTCTTCATCTAAGACGTTCGGACAACATAGGGGATATAACGTCGTTTCGTTGATGCTAACTTCATTTGACAAGTATCTCGTCGTCTCTATTTTGTACGGCACGTTTGCCTGATAACCTGGTTCAGAAAAGAACAATACATCCGAGAAGATTATAATCAAATATTAGGAGTGGGCCGTGCGAATAACAATTACTGAAAGGCTTGGGTGTTTCAAACAATCTACTTCTTAATAAAGTCTATTTCAGGTCTTTCGTCGTCACGAAAAATAGCGTCGGGGAATGGCCAGTCGAAAATAGCTACCAATAGTTGTGAATCTCAAGGCCACGTCTTCTACACGACAATATCAAATTTCTTCGTTGGACGTCGAAACCAGAGAATCCTATTAAGAGTACACACACAGAAGCATACTGACAAGAACACACAAATCTGTATTTGTGCCTGCGTGTGTTTGAATATGTGTGTGAGTATTGCCATCTTTCGGTATATTTTTTTTTACATATTCAGCCTACCAGCCTGTTCCAGTATGTCATTCGACCGTCTCCAATCTTTCCATTTCCACACACACACACACACACACACACACACACACACACACACACACACACACACACACACACACCTTGGTTTGTGTGAAAGGGACTATTCTTGAGTTCTTTCTTTAAGTCCTCTTTGGCACAACAGGCCGGTTTCCTGTGATCCCTCCAGCGGGTTACTCTTGACACGTTTTTTCTAGTTAATGTGAATGATTTCCGGTTTCCTCCTTTCTTATGAGCCATGTCGAGTCACCCAAACTCCCCAGTTTGTATTTGACCCCGCGCTTTTTTATCTCGGCTGTGTCAGACATTGATTTTCTCATTCAGTCATTTATTTTATACTTCCCACTCCATTAGTGAGTTTGCTACTTGATTCTGTCGATTGACAGAATACAGCGACCACTCTTATTATTTTGAGGGGTGGAAGGGTCCTACTAACCTTCTTTTTGCTTTTAGTTTCTTTTATTTCAATTTTTGTCAGTTTTGGGGGTTCATTCCCTCCCCTCATAGTTACGTAGACTCCATTCTCAATCCTCCATCAGTCGACATCGTTAGTTAACTCAAGGACTAATTAGGATATTAACAGAGATTGCTTCTGGCTACGTAGACTCCATTCTCAATCATCTATCAGTCGACATCGTTAGCTAACTCAAGGACTAATTAGGATATTAACAGAGTTAGTTTCTGGGTACGTAGACTCCATTCTCAATCATCTATCAGTCGACATCGTTAGCTAACTCAAGGAATAATAGGGATATTAACAGAGTTAGTTTCTGGCTACGTAGACTCCATTCTCAATCCTCTATCAGCCGACACCGTTAGTTATCTCATTATATGCACTAGAAATTCTCTTCCTGATGTTAAGCATAGGTTTTCTTTTTGTTTCCATATTTACTAAAACGTCATCGTTGTTCTAATATTCTGTCCATGGTATCCTCAAAATCCTTCTGTAGAACGACGTTTCTGTTGCTTCCAGTCACTTCTTCATCTTTGAGGAAATTATCCAGCATTCACTGCCATGTAGGAGGACTGATATCACGTAAAATATCAGTATTCTTTTCTTAATTGTATTAAAGATTTTCTGTTTTTTAATATTCTGCTTAGCTTTTGAAATGCATCTTTGGCTATTCCAATGAGCCTCCGGTTTTCAGTGCCACACTTTCCGTTCTTCGCGTAAACTCTTTTTAGATATTTAAATAGTTGGACTTGTTGGATCTTGGTATCCCTGATTTGTAATTTTGCATTTTGGGCTACTCTTTTTGCTAACAACTATTCATTCTGTCTTCTTGCATTTTCTGTTTATTTATTTTCTTCTCGTTTTCCTTCCTAACCTGTGTAGGATGTTTTGTAGTTTTCTTTGAAAGTTGGCTCTCAGCGCTGTGTCGTCGGCATATCTTAAGTTGTTAAGACTGTGTCCGCTAATGATTCCTGGTAGGACATTCAGTAGTCTTAGAATCACCTAATATTTAATTTTTGAGTTGAAAATTAAAATAAAACGGAAACGTGACTTGATTTGAAACAACATGTTTAAACGTATTTATTTGTTGTTTTATGTCAAATATTTAAGATCAGTTTCCTCTTCTGAGATTTGGCGAGAATCAAGATCATCTTCAGTACTATGACCAGATGTGAGTGTCTGCACAGCTGATTAGCTCACCAGTTCTCTCCAAATATCTGGGTTAAAAGCCGGTTAGTTATTCATTAATAGTTTGCTCGTCTTAAGCAAAGAGGATTAGCTAGAATATCCCTCTCCAGAAGACACCACAGTCGATATCCCCAAACTTGTAGTCGCGCCATCGACACGAACACATGATCGTTGATTCGATCGGGGAAACTCTCCAGCCTGGCTATTGATTTCACACTAGGGAGCCGTCCACCCAGCCATGCCGTGTTCTCACCGCATCTCTATAATCTCTATATTATTTAATGAAACATCAATATATATATATATATTGATGTTTCATTAAATAATATAGACAAGTTTTGTTTATTTATTTTATGTAAATTCTTTTCATATCGTCTGATAAGCTTAATAACATTATGATTAAAAGCAGAAAGGAAATCACAATATTGATACATATTTTTTAATCCTATCTAAGCTTTCAGCTTACATAAGCCATTTTCAAACATGACAATTACATTACAATATATTAAAAAATACAGACTAAACAATAATGATAGTCTGATTTTGTTTACATGGAAGATTTCCAAGCAACGACAAACATCGCTGGGAATGTAAATCACACCGCAGCTCATGACGTCACACATGACCACGCGAGAGTAAAAACGAGAAGTATTAAGTATGCGAAGCCATTGGTATAAATAAGTAAATGGTATAACCATTGGTATATATATATATATATATATATATATATATATATATATATATATATATATATATATATAACCACTCTACTCCACTTTGCTAGAGAGCTGTTGAAGTAAAAGAAAGGTTTTTCCAGACTTTAATACTTTGCCTGTCTTGAGCATCTTATGTCATCTACAGTACATAAGATTTGCACATATGTGCATCATCTGTGGTACACACGAGCTATGATTTTATAAAAGTGGTTAAACTAAGGACGCTTAAGAAATGACTCTACTATTGAACAGGACGTCTGGGGGAAAGGACTAATCTTATATTTTGTGCACCATATATGGCCAAAGGACGCTTGCTTTTTTTTTCAGATTTATAACTACTGCAGGACAAGTCAGCTTATTTGACAAGTAAAATGTCTAGATATACCGTGTGTAACAAAAAATGTCCAAATCCTGTAAAAGCATGGGATAATCGTCCTTCCCACAAAAAAAACATTAAACTAAACGAGTTTCTTTTTTCTAGGTTCTCAAATAAGACGTGTAACTATATTGACACCATTTGTAGTAAGAATTATTCAGTAAGTAAGCGAACACGTTAAGATCGTTTTGCCAGCCCCACTATGTCTTTCCAACTGTGCAATGGTGGGAGGAAAAGATAATTCAGGCTTTCAGTAATGGTTCCAGCATTCGTTCTTCAGTAATCGTACGGACATTCACAACCTTCAAAGTTTATTCAAGAACAATCTAGAGAACGGTGAATAAGTTAAAAATGCGAAGAGATGAAAACTGGATCAGGAGGTCACAACAGCAAGAGGGATAATCCTTTCAACTTAGCGCTAAATACATTCTTATTGTTCAAAGTATAGACCAATAGGGTTATAAAAAGTCCGGAGATTTTCAGTAAGATATCTTTAATCAGTTCTAAGATACTGCGGTTCAAAGCTTAATCTAACACTTGGGCAATTTTGCTGTTACACGATTTGGACAATTTTACTGTTACACGTGGTATAGTGTTTTGCATAATAAAAACCTGTGCATCACATGTGATGCACAGAGCTTAGTGTAAATAACTTATGATTTGTACGTTTGTTTTATTATGTGAAACACTAATATCAGCACATTCTATTTTCCAAATAAGTTGAATTGCCTTGCAATAGTTATAAATCTGAAAACAAACGTGGATGTTTGAACAATACACACGAAAATGCCCTGGACAAACAAAAGGTGAATATCCTCAAAATATTGTCTGTACGAATTCTTCATTCTTTGCCATATTGTTTTTTTTTTCTGTTTTTTAATCTCTTTTTAAAAACATGATATATCTAGGTAAATTGATTATAATTAAGAAAGTAATTTCGAGAAATACAAAATGACTCTAACATTATACCAATACAAATGTAGATTGTATCAATAAGCCCGAAGTTTGACGCGTTGTTAGAAGTTAAAGTTTGATCTGAAATGTCCACTATTTAATCTTCGAGTTATATGATTAATACTTATGACTGAATTAAGTGCAGTGACAAGCAAGGAAATTATGTTGATAAATAAGTACTTATTATATGAATTAAAATTTTACGGTGTATGTAGAAGATAGGTTGGTTCTGTACCGTACTAATACCAGATATTTTGTATTTACAGATCCTCCTGAGTTTTACGACAGCTGTCATTGTCTGTACTTCTCTTGAAATTGAATTACAACTTTGCCTGTCCTGCGCATCATATGTGAGGCCTAATCTAATATGTTGTGTATCATGTATGAACAAAAGACGCTTGCCTGTTTTCAGATTTAAAACTACTGCAAATAGAATGTGTTAATATATAGTGTTTCGCATAATAAAAACCTGTGCACCACATGTGATGCTCAGAGCTTAGTGTAAATAATTTATGATTTGTACGTTTTTATTATGTGAGTCACTAATATCAGCACATTCTATTTGCCAAATAAGTAATACCAAATTTCTATAGTAATACATCTGAAAACAAACATGAATGTTTGGTTAGCACACACGAAAGTGCCTTGGGCAGGGAAAGGGTCAGCATGAGTTGTTTAAATCCTCCTAGATGTCTAGAATACCACCCAGAAAGGCTTGGTGGGGGAACCGGTTTAGTGGCTGATGACCCAACCATGTTGCATGTAGTACTGTGTTGTTTTGTATAAGTATCTCTCGTAGAGTGACCTGACATAAATTTGAGACCTGTAGTATATTAATGATAATCACGCGAAAGAAATCTTGTCAAAACTAATCATTGAACCATATTTTACGTGAAGCTCATTCCTTCTTTCTTGATAAATAATTATGTGTCTTACATTACGAATATAAAACAATGAAACAGTACGCCGCTGTTATGGCTTCTCAATTGAAATAATGTCTATTGAATTTGGTGATTGTCATGGTGCAAAACATAACTCCAAGGTTTTATTAAGTTGTTATTTTTTTACTTTGTTCTATCAGCCTAATACAAAATGACATGCTGTTCTGCAGTTTGTTTGTTTGTTTTTTTTTCTTTGTCAAAGGATATTCACAATCAATATGCAAAAATATATTTCCTCATTTGTAAATCACAATGAAAGAGTGTGCCGCGAGCAATAGTATTTATGATCGCTACAGCAAAGCAATATTTCTTTCGTGCCAAATCTTTGTCCTATTCTTACCATTTTTTTCTTTGCTTCTTTGGAAGAAATGGAATCCCAGAGAGTGGCAAGCAAAAATAATCTGCTTGACGCTTCTTCAGAAACAGAAAAAAACAACTAAGG
Organism: Acanthosepion pharaonis; assembly: GCA_903632075.3. Taxonomy (NCBI): domain Eukaryota; kingdom Metazoa; phylum Mollusca; class Cephalopoda; order Sepiida; family Sepiidae; genus Acanthosepion; species Acanthosepion pharaonis. The sequence goes on along the minus strand of CAHIKZ030001360.1, from coordinate 949,094 downwards.
AATCCATTATATATCAAATCAAACTCATTCCTTTGATGCAGTATATAGGAAGAGTAAAAAAAACGAAATTTAGGCAGATATATGCAGATGACACCGTGTTGACAGAAAACACGGAAAGGTAGCTACAAGACACCCGAGAGAAGGAAGTGAAGGAAAGCGAGAAGAAAGGACGAATCATAAATTGTATGAAACGGGACTAAGACAAGGATGAGTGGATCAGTAGTCCAATCAGGATCCATCATTGATGAGCACAATATAAGATTTGCAGATGACACAGGCTCGATAGCAGATCCAGAATGAAAGCTACATACACTTCTACAGATGGTAGTGAACAAAATCGAGGAGAAATAACTAAGCATAAAAATAAACGGGCGTAAGGCAAGGATGAGTCTTCTCGCCAGACCTCTTGAACCTATACAGTGAGGCGATTAGGAGAGAAATAGAAATCCAGTCTTATCAACATAAGATATACAGAATATACAGTGTAGATAGCAGATCTGAAAAAAAATAACGACAAACATTTCTACGGAAAATAGTGGAGGAAAGCAAGAAGAAAGGACTAAACATAAATTGCATGAAACGGGAGTAAGACAAAGATGGGTCATCTCACCAGACTTATTGAACCTATACAGTGAGGTTATTATGAAATAATTAGTAGTCCAATCAGGATTCATTATTGATGACCACTATCTTAACAACATAATATATGCAGATGACAGTGTTGATAGCAGATCTAGAAAAAAAAACTGAAAACATTCCTACAGAAAGTAGGGGATGAAAACGAGAAGAAAAGAACTAAACATAAAAACAAGTGGAAGTAAGTCAAGGATGGGTCTTCTCGCCGGACCTATTGAAGCTATACAATGAGATGATTAGGAGAGAATTAGAAGTTCAGTCAGTATTCAATATTGGCGACCACAATCTTAACAACATATGATAGGCACAGGACATAGTGTAGATAGCAGATGCAGAAAGAAAATTATAAACACTCCTACAGAAAATAGAGAAGGAAAACAAGAAGAAAGGATTAAACATCAATTGCAAGAAGCCAGAATGCATGGTTGTTAGCAAAAAGTGAATCCAAAATGCAAATTACAAATTGAAGATACCAAAATTAAACAAGTAAAAAAATTAAATATCTTTGAATTCTTTTAACTGAGGGTGGAAAGTACAAAACTGAAATTCAAGGGCGCATTATAATAGCAAAAGCTGCCTTCCAAAAGCTAAACAGAGTATTAAGAAATAGAACTTCATTAGAAACAAAGAAATGAGTACTGAAATGTTACGTAATATCAGTCCTCCTAGATGGCAGTGAATGCTGGACAATCTGCTTAGAGATGAAAAAGAGACTTGACGCAACAAAAATGTAGTTCTACAGAAGGATGCTGAGGATACCATGGGCCAAATAGAGCAACGAGAAAGTTTTAGAGAAAATAGAAACATAAATAGAAACAGAATGTCTTATAGCCACGTGGATGCGCGGTTATTGATGGTGTCTTAAGTGCGGTCACTTAATTCAGATCATTGTTAATTTTCCCTCTCAGTGTATTTCCATATTTCATATCGTAGATTAGAAAAAAAGAAACATATATACATACGTACACACGCGTGCGCTCGCACAAACACATACATATATATGTTGAATCGCAGAATACGTTAGACAAAGTTTCGTAAATAGCAAGAGCTTATAATTTGCATTTTAAACGAAAAAAAAAATCAGACTTTTATATGTTCAATTCGGAGAAATGAAAAGTTACAAAAATCGAAAAAGGTGAAAGACAAGGATGTGCCTTTTCACCGGACTTATTGAACCTATACTGCGAAGTAACTCTGAGGAGAATTACATGTCCTACCAAGATTCATTAATGGCGACCGGAATCTTAACAATATTAAATATGCAGATGAAACAATATTGATAGCTGACATGGAAAGAAAACTACAAACACTGCCACAGAAGATAGTGAAGTAAAGCGAGAAGAAAGGATTAAACATCAACTGCAAGAAGACAGAATTCATAGTTTGTTTTGGTTTGTTTTATTTTATGGCTTATCAACCTCAATGGGTTATTTAATGCCGACAAAATTTTTTATTGCGGGTAATGTTTTTCTTTAAAAATCTATTTCTGGGAATATTTTTTCTTGAAGAAATCTATAGCTGGTAATATTTTTTCCAAAAAATGTATAGCTATTTGTATTGCTGGTATTTCTTTTATAAAGTATTTCCTTCAAAAATTATTGCTGGTAATAATTTTTTTTTATTACAAATATTTCTGGTATTAAAACCTATTTTTAAACAAGTTTAGGCGTTAACTATTTGCCCATAGCTGGGACCCTAATAGGTGCTACCACCCCGGGTCAGGGTGGACCTGGGAACACCAGCAATTAAGAGTTGGTCCCACGCTCCTCAAAACCTCCTGATCAGAGGCCTTGCTGTTGGACGTATTTTATGACGCGGATGTAGTTTATCGTCATACCCAGGACGCAGATGTAGTTTATCGTCTTACCCAGGACGCAGAATTGATAGTTATTAGCAAAAGGGGCAGCCCAACACGCAAAATACACCTTGGATATTCCGAAATTTAAAAAAAAGGAACAATAATTTAAATATCTAGGAAGCGTTTTAACAGAGGAAGTAATGCGTGACACCAAAATCCGAAGGCGTATTGGGGTAACGAAAGATGCCAAAAGCTAAGGATGGTAATAAGAAACGGAAGAAAAAAAACTTCGTTAGAAACAAAGAAAATAATACTGAAATGCTATTTAATATCCAGTCCTCCTATATAGCGTAGAATGTTGGATACTGTTATCACAGATGAAGAAGAGACTTGTGGTAAAAACAAATGTGGTTCTACAGAAGGATGTTGTTAAAACAATGAAAAGAGCTCGTTATGAGGATAGCATAAACTGAACATGTGAACAACGATGACGTTCTACAGACAATGGAAACAAAAAGAACAGTTAACATTAGGAAGAGGTAACTAAAAATTCTAGTGTACATAACGAGTACTTAGTAAATTTGATAACGACAGGATAGATGGAAGGCAAGTAGAATGGAGGGATTATTTGAACATTGTTCAAAAATAATTATTCAAAAATAATTATTCGAAAAACATTTATTCGAATTTTAAATTGTTTGAATGAAAATTAAATTAAAGGGCGATTATACTATACTAGCTTAAAAGCCGTTCTATCGGCCAGCATTTAAGCTAGTTCCTGCTAATGGCTCTCCATTGGGCCTTCATCACCAATAGGTAGGAACGAATAGATGCGATAGGAAACAATAAACTATTGAAGAACAGCATTTAACAATTGCGGTAATATCTAAGCTTACCTTTTAAAAGTTCAACGATAATTCTATTGCCACCACTTAATTTAAAGACAATTTGATGTAGGTAGGTCCTTATTTCGGTACAAACAATTATTTTTTATTTCATGATTGACTGTTGCTGGGTTTCACAATTATTTTGGTTTATGCCCAAATTTGTTTACAAGTTATAAAAATTGTTATTGCACAAAAATTTTTTTATCAAAAATCGCTGAAAACAATCACCCTAAGAAACAATTGGGTATTCAAAATTTCTGTAACATTAAAAATATTAAAAATGAAAGAGTTTGTCCCTTTAATTGAAAAAAAAAAAACACATTGATATTCGCACACACACACACACACACACATATATATATATATATATATATATATAACATAACAGCTAGCCACTCGTATTCTAGGGTACCCAACTATTTGGGCAGCTAGCCAATCCCTATTGCAGATGCTCACTAAGGCACATTTTCTCTTTTTGAATAACCCTATATATATATATATATATATATATATATATATATATATATATATATATATATATATATATATATATTCTCAGCATTGGATGCTCTTCTGGCTGCCATTTGATCTGGGTTTTCCTGTGGATGGGACTTTTTAACCCTTACTGAATCCTTGGCTCTTTTGATTGCAATCTAGTCCTCTGTTGGCTGAGATTTCTTTTTGTGAGTCATACTGCTGCCATATGCGATACGCAACAATTAACTAAAGAAGAACTCCAAATTGATTGCTGCATATATTACATTAATATTTAAGCTAATCTTTTAAAAGTTCAACGATAATTCTTCTGCCTCCACTTAATTTGAAAACAATTTGATGTAGGTAGGTCCTTATTTCCGTACAAACAATTATTTTTATTTCATGGATGACTTTCGCTGGATTTAGCAATTAATTTCGATTATTCTCAAATTTATTTCCAACTTATCAGAATAGTTATACCAAAAAAAAAAAATGTGAAAGAAAATCACGTAAAATGTCGCCGAAAACAATCTCAATGATGAAAATTATGGGATGCAAAATTTCAGGATTGCAGGTCCGGATCTGGCTCACAATGTTTAATTTGTTCACAGAGTCGGTCTGACTCCAAAAAGGTATGACATGTTGGGCTACCGCCTCTAGTAGTAAAGTTGAAAAAGTCTGACACAGTAAAACATTGGCATTGGCATCTATTATATAGAACAAGGAGATGAACTATTGAGAGTTGCTTTAATTGAAAAACTGTGACACACCGACATTAGCATTTATTATATATTTATTATATGTTTTACTATATATCTATTATATGTTGTTATTTATGATTGTTCTTTGAACTTTCTTTCAGAATTGTAATTAATAAATAATTCTTCAGCTCATTTGGTTGTCAGTTTCTTGAATATGGCCAACGTTGGCGCGTTAACATCACTAGGTAAAAATGTCCTCCTGTCTATCACCCTCAGGGCAAATATGCTGCAACTGATTCTGAGTATTATTTCATAAATATGTATAAGTTATCACACATCATCCTGTTTGAGGTGAAGAAATTCACTTCCATTTTATAATAGCCATTCGGTATTCCGTATACCCCACTAAGTTCAGTGAACTGCAAACTTAACTGAAAAGCTGGTTGCTTGATTTCGCTTATAACTTGGCTGAATAAACTGTACTGGGAAGATTGCAATACGTCGATACCTTATTTGTAGTTTGGGCTCCAGAAACCAAACGCATATTCTAGGAGTGGTTAAATAAATGTAGTGTTATGAGATTTTATTTTCGGTGTAAGATTCGTAAAGCGACTTTTAATCTTACCTATCACTTATTCTTTTGATTAGCCATGCTTACGATTGCACAAATGTGAGTTCCCGCGAAATTAGAATACCTAAATACCTTTGTTTTTTTTGTATGATTAAGACATACTTTATCTTTTGTATAAGTGTATTATAGTTTCTCTCTATTCTTCACCACAACACTTTCCTGCATTGAATTTTAGATGAAATAACGAACTTAAAGTGAATTTAATTCATCTTGAAGTAAAAAATATTTTTTTTTATTTTAGCTTTTTTCCCCTCAAATGTTTAGCAAGTCGTGATCCTCCGAACAGAGTGAGTCCATGCATGCAAAAGCAAACATTAACATAAACATAAAGAAGGTGAAATATCAAGAAACGAAACTGCGGCTTTTAGATGGCGATTAATAATGACTAGGAACATGACTGTAAAAATGACTATAAAAACAGTAGTTGTATTAATGAAAAAGAGAAAAGTAGAAAGAGAAAGTACTCTTAATAAGTATACCATAAATAAACATGTATATGGTTGCATTTGTATAGGTAGAATATAGTAGTGAAATTAAATCCAAATATGTATATATAAGCATTGTCAAGTCTGCACCAGCAATTAAAACTAAAATAAAGCTGGTTCATTTTTTTTTGTCAGTTTATTGAGAATGGGTATTATGTTTGATAATGAAATTGCTTTCAGATTTTTCTTGGCTTCTCGTAAAATTAAAGGAAGGAGTAGTACACAAATTACATTGTCTAAACTATGATTAAGTATTCAGCAGAATAATTACAGCTGTGTGTGTGTGTGCATATATAGCTTGATGGATAAAAGAATGCAACAAATACATAAGAAATAACAGACTGATATACAATATTGCATAATGACAATGGTAAATAAAAACAAACTGGGATATAGATAGGAAAGAATAATACAGATCGACACATATATATATGGACACACAGACACACAGATAGAAACATAGATATACAGACACATAGATAGATAGATAGATAGATAGATAGATAGATAGATAGATAGACACGCAAACATAGATAAATTGACAGACACATACAGAAAAATAGATAGATACATAGACGGATAGATAGATAGATCAGCAGACACATGATAGATAGATAGAGAGATAGATCGACAGATAGACACAGACAGACACACACACACAGAGACATATATATGTAGATAGATAGATACAGGCAGACATATATATATATATATATATATATATATATATATATATATATATATATATATATATATATAGATAGATAGATAGATAGATAGAGACAGACACAGACAGGTTAGACATACGTATATATATATATATATATATATATTTATATACATATATATATAGAGATAGATAGATAGATAGATAGATAGATAGATAGATACAGACAGACAGGTTAGACATACGTATATATATATATATATATATATATATATATATATATATATATATATATATATATATATAGATATATATATATAGAGATAGATAGATAGATAGATATGATAGATAGGATAGATAGGCCTATATGGCATGAAATCTATAGATTGAAGTGAATTAATGTCATTTTCGGAGAAACCTATGCTTAAATAATCACGCAACAAAATGGAAGGACAACATTTTTCACCTAACCTCAGCGAATCAATTTAGAAATTGTTCTTTATATATTATATTCCTCTATTTCTAATTTTCCTGCATTATGCGCACACACATATGGACATACGCGGATATACATACGTGCACACGGACGATTTATTGTCACGCATCAATTGTAATACAAGCAGACTTGCAACAGCTAGTCCTCTTTAAACTAGTTCATTGATTGTCTTCTATTTCTGTTTTGTTCAGGTACTGTTTTAACATTTCATCTAATTGTGTAGTCTTCAAGTATTGACTTTTTTCCAGGGCTAAGCACCTTCTTTAAGCTTCGCAAAACACTACTGACACCCGCTTGTACTTCAAGCATCATTGAATTTATAGTTGCTCATCGTTGTTTCTAACGCACTCTTTAACGTATAAAGAGGGCGCGGCTTGATCAAAATGTATCGGGACTGGTTCTATGAAGTAAAAACTCCAACACAGAAATTCGTCATCATGCTCCCTTGAAGTAGTCTCCTTGTTGCGGATTCCGGGTTGAAATCCGGTACCAATAAATAACAAACGCCAGGAATAAATATATGAAAATAATGTATTAACGTAATAATACAAACTGGTAAAGCAGGTTAGTACTTCCAGGAATATGGGTTAGTAGCAAAATATATACACGATCTTTGGTATTGAAGTATCACTGTATGACTTCTTACTGAGTCTACGTGCTCGCTCACTATGACTCCTACAACGCTGTTACCTCACCCTCACTCTTCCGATTACCTACAACCTTTATTCTGTCACTCTGGACTCGACTCGACTCTTCGGTCTTGCTCTCTCGGTTTTCACGTAGCCGTATTATATGTATATACTGGATGAGTCCATTTGTGTAAAAAGGGGAGAACCCCTCCACCCCCCAAACTTCTTAGATCCCATTTGGGGGAGGTTTAATATTTTTTCTTATGTTCGATAATCAGAGGTTCGGTAAATTTTCTCTTCCTGTTTGACCTACTAGTTTCTGTGTCTTCCTGTGGTTTTTGAATCTCAAAAGCTTCAAAGATTGCATCCATTGAATCGTCATTTTCAGCGGGTGACGAGCTTGGCTCTTCAACCCGTCTTTTTTGTATTTCGTCAATATATCTTCTGTGGGTAAACCTTTCGCCTTGTACTGTGTACATCACATTTCCTAGTCTGTGAATTATTTTTTTCAAAGCTCTCTTTAATTCTTTGTCGACTTTCTCTATGATAATAACCGGCACGTTCCGCTTCTTTTTAAATACTGGTTGAGACGTTTTCTTTTAATTCGATTCTAGCTGTAAATTTGTTACACGGACCCAACCCGCTCAAAATACATCTTTCGCTTGATTTTTACATACTAATTCTTCCTTTATTTTTTTTAATTCAATGTTTCGCACTTTATCTTTTTACAAAAAGAACTGATAGGTAAATCCCATACGTCGAACTTCTGCATCCAGTCTGTGCCCACCAGATTTTCTGTATCTTTCATTACGAATATTTTGAGTTTTCTTGTTTTCCCGTGAAATTTTACATTTAGGATTACTTCTCCTTCGAATTTTATACGCTTTCCTGTAAAAGACTTAGCAATTTTCTGTGTATATAACATTGTTGGTCTATTAAGCTTTCTCCATGTTTGTAGGTTAATTATCGTCAAATCTGACCCTGAATCAAGTTGCAATTTTATCATTTTATTTAAGATTTCAAGTTCCACATATTTCCTTATGTTAGTATTGTCATCTTCATGCATTCTAGTAGCTCTTATCCTACTAGTAGATTTGCTGTTTCAATATTGGGATGCTTTGTGACCCATTTTTCCACACGCAAGACAGTTTTTATATTTAAAACGACAATCCTTATTCCAGTGTAGTCCTCCACATCGATAACATGCAGATGGGGGGAGGGCATATTTACTTTGATTTTCGTCATTATTTGCCCTGTATGTTGTACTTTTTTCATTATTATAGAATTTTTTTTTCTTTTCTTTCCGGGTTTTTTGGGGTGAAAACGTAAACTTTTGTTTAACTTACGAATATGTGATATTCCTGACTCCTCAATATCCTTCGAGTCTTTCTTTATGCTCAGGCATTTTTGGCAGTCTTCCGATAGTTTTTTGTAATGTTAATCCAGGTTCATTTTGCAGTTTTGAAAGCATTTTTTGCGCATTTCGCTATCCTTTGTTGAGACTAACCTTTGTACAAAAATAAGACACTTGAAATTGTCTGGGTTAATTCTGCCAACTTGAAATCGTCGCAATGTTTATTCACGATTGCGGCGAACGTTGAATAGTCCTCATTTTCATCCTTTACGAGGTTAAGACATTTCCACCTTTTGTTGAAAGAGTGACGTTTTCGGGCTGAAAAGCTCCGTCAGGCATGTAACTGCTTCATCAAACGTTAAATCATTTGTCTTTGGCAAAATGTAATCCACGAAATTTTGTGTATTCTTCCGTTTTAATTTTCTGAGTAATAGTCGTAGCTTTTTTTGCTTCTGTCCAGTTTTGACAATCGATGTTGAAGATGTCTTCATGACCTCTGAAAAAGTCCCCGAAATTTTTATCCTCTTCTAGGGAATATTTGAATGTTTCTATCGTGTCCATACCATGCGTCTTGAGAAAAAGTCACCTCTTTTTCAATATTTTGTTGTTGTGTATTACTCGCTACTTTTAAAATTAGCTCCTAGAGTTGTATTTGTCTTTCTTCATTTTGCATTTGTCTCATGATTTTCCTTCTGCGTTTGTAGTAATATTTTTTTTCATTCTTTCTTGGAATTGTAATTGCTGTTCATTTTGGTGTTTAACAAGTTCTACTAAAATACTTTTTAAAATCCTCCATGGTAAGAGTCTTATTTAAAAACTCGATTTTCCGTATTTTAATCCTCGTAACACTTTGTTACCCAGTTGTTGTGATACTGGCAAAAACGGCAATTTTTCTTTTGAGTCTCCCAGAAATGCAAATTCTTGTCGCCCAAGCTGTTGTGGTGAAAAGAGAGAATTTTTTTCTTTCCGTGTAGGTCCCAATTTCGTTGTGGTCGGCAAGGAGAATTTTTCTTTGTAGTCTTCCTGTGTGAGTTCGAATTTCATCGTCGCCAAAGTTGTTGTGGTTCGACGACGAGAGAGGGATTTTTTTCTTTTTTTTTTCCGTGTGAGATCGAAGTCCTCGTCGCCAATTTGACGAGGGATTCTTCCCGTGTGAATTCGATATCCTCGTCGCCAAGTTGCTGTGGATTCCGGGTTGAAATCCGGTACCAATAAATAACAAACGCCAGGAATGAATATATATGAAAATAATGTATTAACGTAATAATACAAACTGGTAAAGGTTAGTAGGTTAGTAGTTCCAGGAATACGTATATATATTAGTATATATATATATATATATATACAGTCTTTGGTATTGAAGTATCGCTGTATGACTTCTTACTGAGTCTACGTGCTCGCTCACTGTGTGACTCCTACAACGCTGTTACCTCACCCTCACTCTTCCGGTTACCTACAACCTTTTTACTCTGTCACTCTGGACTCGACTCGACTCCACTCTTCGGTCTTGCAATATTTATTTGCATTAAAAATACAAAATGTGGCACAAGGGCCAAAAAGGGGGATGGGGAATGACGGTCTTCATCTGTCTTAAATCTAAACTTAGCTAGTCGCAGACACTGACCCAAACATGCCAACAATAATCCAATCACCAGAACAACACATTCACTCCTACCTTTCTTACTACGTCCACCATAATACCTCAGTTTCTCTATGAAGTCCTAACTAGTCCCCTTATTTACAAATATTGTTCATGGGGGAGGGTCATAAAAAATAACAACTTTTAAAATCCCCAAATGAATATTTACAAAATGAATTAAATATTTACAATAAACTAAACAAAACTGAGTTAGTAATAAAAACCCCACAAACTATGAATGTGGCAGAAATATCAGTTAACCGGACGAAATCGATGCGGGACTAAGAAAATAAATAACACATTCAAACCATCAAGCATTCACACAAACACTCACTCATTCATACACAACAACAAATACGAAAACACACACACGAAAAACGAAAGGCGCCCCACATCCACCAGAAAACTGACATCACTAACCACCTAACGAGGGAGGGGATGGGGAATTAAACAAAAGAAAAAAATAGGGACAGAAATAAAAAGGGACCAATGAGCTTACATACCCTAGCTAAGTTAACCGGGGGGAAAAAAAAAACTAAAAATTCAAAAACGAAAACCTAGTCTAGCCTAATATCTGGGTGGGTTGCCTATGTTCAACCCTGTTAGGACAAAATTCTGTACCTAACCGACATCCAAATGCCACTCTAGGTCAGCCCCTTTCACTCTACACATTCGCGCAAGATTCACCCACCTTTTGCCGAATTCTGATGAAGGGAGCCGCCGCCTTTCCGTCCTAATCTTGACTTTAAGCTGATGCTTAAAGTACAAGATCAGTTGGGAAGAGGTGAACTTCTCGCCTTCAAAGAATCCCTTCTGTCGCGTCGTCCAAATCACGACTCGCATAACCCCTAGTAAGCAACAGAACACATAGTGTTCAGCCTTCGTCAATTGCGATACCACATTGCTACAAACAGAACTGGCTTCCAGGACAAAAAACTTTCCCTGCAGCATGCGAACCATGAGGCCTTCAACAAACTTGCACAACGGCACTACCGCCTTGCACTGAAAAAAGGCGTGACCAATGGTCTCGACATTCCCAGTACAGCGACGACAGTTTGGATATTTCTCCAAGCCTGCTGAACAAAGTCTTTTGCCGACCCAGAGGGCCCCACGAATCATCAGCCAGGTGAGTGATGCCTCATCGTTATTGAGACATTTCAACCCAGGCGCCCAAGGCCATACCGAGCGAGCCTCCTGCTTCGTAAGACCGAGCTCGTCGATCAGACCATCTTGAACGGACCCCCTAACTAACAAACGATATAATGCCTTACGAGACAACGCTTGGGCGTCGGAGAGGCCATCCGACGTCCGCAAGAGGAGTTTCAAAGCACGACGACATTCACGGTAGAAGGAGCACTCGCCACGAGGTGTACGACCGGCCTCCTCCTCGCACAAGTGCACACTTCTCAGGGATGGGAAATGTTTTCGGACATCTTCTTTCCAAAAGGTGCCCACCTCATCCAAACCGCGACACATTCGGTCTAGAAAGGTAATGCGAAGCATATATTGACGAATCTCAATGCTAGGCATACCCAGACCGCCCTCAGAGGGATGAAGGCAACAGATCTCGCGAGATACCATATGGGACTTGCCTCTCCACAAGAAAGAGAACAAGGCCTTGACTAATGACATTAGTCGGGCATACGGGAGTGGAAGCACAGAAAGACGGTAGAGGAGGATCGGATAGATGTGAAACCACAAACTTCCGCCCTTCCCTTCAGGGAAAGTCTCCTCCGAGACCACAGATTACCCGCGGCCTCGGCCCGCCCTTGTACCTCCGACCAATTCATTTCCAACTGGAGATCAGGACCGAACCAGACGCCGAGTATCTTGATCGGCCCATCCGTCCAGAGGAAAGGTCCGGGAAGAGAAACTCCTTCCACGCACCCAACCGCAAGCCCACAGACTTATCGCGGTTGATCTTGGCCCCTGTCACCATCTCATACCCACTGATCTGCTTACTGACTTCGTTAATCTCGGCTCTGCTCGACACAAGAACCGAAACGTCGTCAGCATAGGCAGAATACCTGGCCGAGGTGGAAGCACCAGGCAGCGAAATTCCGCGTAGGACCGGATTCGCCTTTAACTTGCGAAGGAAAGGCTCCAACGCAAGAACGTAAAGCAGAGGCGATAGCGGACAACCTTGACGAATGGAGCGAGACAATACGAAAGGCTTCGATCTTACCCCATTCACTTCCACCAGCGCACCGGGGGTCGCATACAAGAGTCGGATCCAGGAGCGAAAGTCGGCTCCGAAACCGGCCGCCGAAAGGACAGCCTCCAGAAATCGATGGTCAACCCTATCGAAGGCCTTGGACTGATCTAAATTGATCAGCGCGGCTTCACTGTCGACTTGTTCTAAGATCAAGCGTACCATATGAAGGTTATCCTGAATAGTCCTGCCCTTCACAGCACAAGTCTGTTCAGGGCCAATCAGACTAGACAGGACAAGCTGCAAACGGTTGGCTAAGATCTTCGCCAAAATCTTTAAGTCAGTGTTTAACATCGTTAAAGGGCGAAAGTTCCCTAACCCATCCCCACCGTCCTTGTCCTTACGCAGCAACTTGATGACACCCCTGGTGAAGCGTTGAGGTAAAGACCCCTGCCTCATCCAGTGGTTGTACATCAGTTCCAGCAAAGGAACAAAAACGTGCGACAACCTCAAGTAAACTTCGTAGGGAAGACCATCTAATCCCGGAGACTTATCCAGGCCAACCTGCTTCAGCGCTTCCCAGATTTCCGACTCTGTTATGGGACCCTCGCACCTAGCCACTTCAGCTGCCGAGAGGCAGGGAAAGTCAGCTAAATAGGCGTCGAACTGAGCAGAGCTCAGACCGGGCTCCCTGGTGAAAAGCTCCTGAAAGTAATCTCGAAAGACCTCACATATGCCCGCGTTTGTAGTCACGGTCCGCTTATCCGGTAATGTGACGCACGCTATATGTCGCCTGGCCGCGTTTCGATTTTCCTCTACACGCAGTTCAGCGGCCATATTCGTTGCCTCAGAAGACATTCTTTTTAACCTAGCCCTAACTACCAGAGCTTGATCCTTCTTGATAAGCAAGGAGGCCAACTCTGCCTTAGCTAAGACTATGTCCCCACTAACACGGGATTTCACGGCCCGATCAACTTTTTTCTTCTAAAGCCGTTTGCGCCGCTAATTTATCTAAATTGAGCCGACGACTAAAATCGGCAGCAAACGTTCGAATCTTAGATTTTAAATTGCCCCACCAGGCATTTCCCACAACCGCTCCCGTCAATTCCCTCTGGATCGTTAGTAGCAGCTGGTCCCGGAAACCCTGATCACTGAAAAGCGAACAGTTCAATTTCCAGTAACCAGCCAACCTAACCTTAGGCTTATCTAAGTTTACACGGACCCGGACAAGCCTATGATCCGTATAAACTATATAATGGAAACTTGGACACCCTAAGAGCCCTACATCGACTCTCCTAACTAAGACTCGGTCCAGGTAGCTCGCACGCGAGCCAGGATCCGAGTTGCCACTAGTTGTCCAAGTCCATACTACCTCCCGAGGGTGTTCATTCCGGAACTTATCGACGAGATCAAACCCATCGATAAAGTCCCGAAATGGTTTCACATCCGGGTTGTTAGTACCTTTTTGTGCCCTATACGATCTATATCGGGGTCAAGGACGGCATTCCAATCCCCCGCTAAAACTACCCGACGAGACGTCGTCAAGAACGGCGCGATCTGCCGAAACAAAGCAGTCCGCTCGGAATGGATATTGGGCGCATAAACCCCAATGAGACGAAGAAGCTTATCCTTTATGGTAACATCCAGCACGCAAAGCCTGCCCGCCGGATCCGCGAAGACAAGGGTACATGCAGCCTTCAAAGACCTGCTCACTAGCCAAGAGACACCCCTCGAACAACCATCAAAACATGCTGAATAAAGGGCGAACCCCTTAGACAGTATGTCCTCACGATCATGAGAAGAAAACCGGGTCTCTTGTAAACAACATATATTCACCCCGAGGCGCTGAAGGTCACGAGAGAGCCTCGCCCTGCGAGACTCGGACCTCAGGCCCCGGGCATTCAAACTAGCTAACCAGAGAGCCATTGTGAAGCCGATTAGGGTTGCCCTTCAGGATAGAACATGGCTGGGGTGAGGACACCGACAGCTCGTCCCATGGAACCAGACGCCATCTCATTCTCGACGGTATCATCCTGAGACAAGCCGCCGATGTCCGAAGGGTAGGTGAGTTTCAAAGCTCTATAAAGGGATGGGTGAACAAAAACTGGGACCCTCCCTTTAAGTTTCTGGTTTGCTTCATCCGAATCTGGGTCTAAAAGGTAGGCAGCAGGGGGCACCATTTTTAGAGATGACTGGGCCTCCTCTATCATGCCCCAAATCTCCCGCGTACCCGGGCCAGTTCTGATTACGGTCAAAATCCTTTTTGCAGACGGGAAGTTTACGGGATTTTCCACCTCGACCCCATTTATCTTCTGAAAGTTCCAGAGAACTTTTAAATCCTTTGGGTTTCTCGTCTGCCCGAACACCCTTTCTGCCTGGTCCCGGGATACGCGGCAGACGTCTTCCCCTGGGAGATATGGAGGTTTGATTTTTTTTTTCTTCATGTCGGTCGTAGTTTGAGATTCGGGGCTTCTGCCCTTTTTTTGTGAGGTGAATGAGCAGGAGTTTGGTGGGTGAAGGATTTGGTGTGGTAGAGGGAGTCCAACCCGAAGGTGTTCTTACTGGAGAAGGTTTGGACGAATGTATTTTTTTGACAGGTGAGTTCGACAAAGATTTTGGCGGAGGTGGCTTGGTGAATTTAGATGAAGGGGAAGACGGGGCAGAGGATAGGGGGCCCGGTGCCCCCTGCGATTTTTTACTTTTACCCCGTTTAGCCTCCAATTTTTCTTTCAAATTTTTGAGATCTAAAATCTTCTGCCAGCTTGGTTCGTTCTTTTTTTGAGTTTCACTCGCATTTTCAGCATATGACGCCGAGGCGTCGCCCTCAGAGCTGACAGAGGGAATGGGGCTGTAGGTGATTTTGTCCCTGGTGTCATGTTGGGACTGAGGAACCGCTGTTTGGGTCTTCCCCTTGCCCCTAACCACGAGGTGCCATTCCCCCTCATCCTTCTCCTTAACCACACTAGTGGCAGGCGTTGGTTTCGGGGGCAATGAGGATTGGACCCAACCGAGGGACTTTGCCCATCGGTCCGCCTCGCAGCTAGACCCATTACAGGTGCCGCGGATTTTTCCTTATCGGCCAAGGGGGGATTTTGGTCACCTACGACCGGAACTCCAGGGGCCTTCTTCCCTGGGCAGGAGGAGGAAAGGTGACCAGTCTCTCCACACCTCCAGCAAGTTGGTCGCCTACCAGTCACTATGACCGGCATTTTCCGGTCGCCTAACACCAAACAGTTGGGGACGGACTTGAAGGCCTCTTGATCGAGCATGATGTCAAAAGTCCATCCCCCGTTCAAATTGTCGGAGAGAGCCCCTAAATTTGGCCGTACTGCATAAAAAATGCAGCCAGGAGCTCTCCCGAAATTTGAGGAGGAACCTCAAAAACGGCCACCCTGGTCCGCCTGCGGCCTTCATATTCGGTCCTTAATATCAGATCTTTCGTAATTAATTCTTTTTTGGCCATAGCCAGGCAATCTTCTGGTGTGGGCAGCAGAATGTCCCACATGAAGAAACCCCTACCCTTTAATAATTCTTTGGGGTTTTATCCCCAGGGACAAAAGTGATTTTATCACGGTGTCTTTAGTGGAGCGACAAATCTTTCGGGTTTTCTTGTCGACCACAAAAACGGTCAGCATTCTCTTTGAGAACATATCGAGTTCCTGGACAGTATCGACGAACCCATCTTTATTAACAAGATGGGCGTATCCTTTCGCCTTATCCAGGAAATCCGCCATGTTCAAAATACAACTAGGTGGGGACTTCCAACAAGAGGGCAACTCCTCGGACGTCTTAACTTGTGACTGGTCAGTTTTAGAAATATCTCCTTTCTTGGAGATACTCGATTGAGCGGATTTTGGGCTAACGTCAGCCCGCTTTTTTCGCAGTTTTTCATGTGGGTCGGCGTTGGCAGCCTTCCCAAAAAGGTCTTTTTTCACAACCGACCGACTTTTTTCGTCGGCCATGTTGCTTGAGCGTTAACACTAGCGGGAAATTTCCACAAACAGAGGAGGAGTTGGGGGAAAAAAATAAAAACAATTAATGAAAGCCTGGATAACCCAGGAAAAAATATAGAAATAAACTAAAAGTAAAAATCAAATAAATGCAAGCAAGAAAATAAATAGGTAAGACTTTTTTTTTTTTAAAAAAAAAAAATGGCGCCCGAAGGCAGCCGAAAAAATGAAACTCCTCTCTCTTTTTTTTTTTTTTTAAAAAATTCAAAAAATGTACAAAAAGGAAAAAAAGAAATAAAAATAAAGGTTTTCGGCCGAAGCCGATAAAGAAAATAAATTAAAAGTAAAAACAAACTAGTCAAACCAAAAGGAAGAAAGCGACCGAAATCGCTAAAAAAAAAAAAAAAAAAGGAAAAAAAACAAAGCTTTCTTTTTTCTTTTGTCTTAAACTGTTCTTAAATTTTTAAAACTGAAAAGAAATAAACAAAAAATAAAGAAAGTGGTCGTCCGGTAAGACTTTGTCAAACCGGACTAAAAAAAAAAAAAAAAAAATGTGGGCCGAAGCCCAAAAACAAATTAAAAAAAACAAACAAAAAAAATGGAAAAAATTAAAAGAATAAAAAAAATTAAATCAATAACTTATCAGAAAAAACTTGAAATTTCAGTAAAGTTCTTCCAAATAGGTAGACAGGTCACAGAAACTGGCTCGCCACACAGTAGTACTTAAAAAAATCCAAAAAAATGACGTGCAACAATCAACACGGGAGACAAGAATATATGTATAATTATTTATATATTATATGCGGTATTTATTATCTGACCATCGCTAAAGCGTGAAACCCATGGTCACAAGCTCACATCTATCCAACCAAATATATATATATATATATATATATATATATATATATATATATATATAAAAATTTATAACCAGAACTTGAGGTGTTAAGTTTATATATATTAAGTTTATATATGTATATCTGTGTTGAATTTGAGTAGCTTTCCATTTAAGCCAGACAACACCACCCTCCTCTTACTACTACTCGAGCACTTTGTGATGTATGCCATGTTTTATGTTGGCTAGGTATAATTTTTTTTAACTGCTGTTATTTTTAAATATTAAATTTTAAATCTCAAGTTCCGACACTGAGTACAATCCACCATTTGAGTGGAATAAGGCTCAGTTGAAATAGTTTATATTCATGAGCTAATTTGGGATTTCTCTGTTATGTAATTTATATGCGCTGTTATAATAAATACATTGAGCTCTTTTCGTGGATCAGTTTTAATATTTTATATTATTAGGATCCACTTGGTTTATATACAACGGATTTATTAACTACTATATATATATATATATATATATATATATATATATATATATATATATATATATATATATATATATATATATAAGGGGTTACTAGATGAGGAAGAATTTGGAACGGAAATATTACTAATAAGAGGGATGAGAAAAATCAGAGGGCAGTAGATAGCAATTGATATTGCATTTAAATTTTTTCAGCTTTAAATTGGCAGGAAAACATGAAGCCAGAAGGAAGTTCTACAGACAAGAAACTGCTAACAGAGAACTTATGTTTACATCTAGCCAACTCAACTGGAAATTGATGAGATCTCGACGCCAGTCTAGTACAGTTCTAAAATTCTAGAAATCTAGGTACCAGAACGAAGAGCTTATCCCAACATTGTATTTATAGAAAAGATACCGAGAGGAAACCTTATGGCAGTGGGAAAGTCCAAAACTTTCACAAGCCGATCTGCCCGATCAGGATGATAATATTTCTGATTCTTCTTTGAATTTTATCAAGCAGATCAAGGTAAATAGCAGGAGCACTGGACCATATGTGGCAGTAATATTCTGAGAATTGACAAATGGTAGACTTATAGATACGATCATTTTAACATTTTTCAAGCTAATTCGTGTTATAGCATTATTTGTTCTGTTAGTGTCATATATCGGTGTATGGATCAATAATAACAAATTTAGTATAGGAGATGAAGAAAATGAAAATGTTTGATAGATTCTGGGGAGAAAAATGTTCCGCGCGACACAGTGAACCGATTTTCTTTGACTCTGACATAGCAATGGATTCAATATAATCTTTCTACTTCATGTCAGCTGAGAACGTTAGCCCGAACGTTTAGCGCAACGTCACTGAATGAAGCATCAAATGATTTTGCAGAAAATTCAGAAGGGAATCAGAGGGGAAGGCAGAGAGGGGAAGGCAGAGAGGGGAAGGCAGAGAGGGGAAGGCAGAGAGGGGAAGGCAGAGTGGGGTCTCTCAGATGAGTTATGGTGAGAAGTTTATTTTTGGAGACGTTGAAATTAACAAGCCATCTTCTGCCCCAGTTACCAACGGGCTTTATATCATTTTGGACATCGGACGCCTTTTTGACCTTGTTGGACTGACACCCACCCTTCTTATTCCCAGCCGATATTCATTACACCACACATTCTAACATTAAATATTCTTTCATTTCTTTTCGGTCAGAGAAGAAATCGGACGAGGCTTCAATGTTTCAAAGTCTCATCCAGGAAGGTTTTTTGAAATGGGCGTTGCACTTAATCTACATAAAATTTTTCCCCGAGCTCACGGGTTCGGATTTTCCCAAATTAAAAAAAAGACGCCGCATCCTACCTCGGTGGCAGGCAGATAAATGTTGGAATATACTAAGTAGTCCATAACTATTGAATGGTTTACCTACTTAAGTTTTTCGAATATGGCGAGTATTATATTTTGTTGATGTTATAAAGATTACCATTTCATTTCCAACTTGCATTTTGATTAATCCTCATTCAGTAATTCTTTCTAGTATACAGAACATAATGACTTAGTATTTTCAAGATCTCAATGCTCTCATATGAAACAAAAAAAATCTTAATAATATCTATATATATATATATATATATATATATATAT
Organism: Acanthosepion pharaonis; assembly: GCA_903632075.3. NCBI lineage: Eukaryota > Metazoa > Mollusca > Cephalopoda > Sepiida > Sepiidae > Acanthosepion > Acanthosepion pharaonis. Next base: position 929,650 of record CAHIKZ030001360.1, on the reverse strand, counting down.
ATATATATATATATATATATGGTGAGACAGCTAAATTGTTCAAATCGAGCAAAGGTGAGATAAAAATCATTGAATCCTTCAGTAATAGGTACCAACATTTATACTCTGGCTTTCATCTTCAAAGTCCATTCAGATAGTGGAATTCGAATTCAGGTCGTGTTCGTTAAATTCACACGGGCAAATACCCTTGGGAAAGGCATCACTACATTTCTTCTTCTATTTATGGATAGCAGGACAGACTGGGTCCTATAGCCTTGGATAGCATAGCAGAACAGACTGGGTACAATAGCCTTGCTTTGCATAGCAGGATCCTATGGCCTTGATTGGCATAGCAGTACAGAATGAATCCTATAGCCTTGCTTGACATAGCAGTAGGTCCTATAGCCTTGGTTGGCATAGCAGTAAAGACAGGGTCATATAGCCTTGGCATAGCTGTACAGACTGGTCCTATATCCTTGATTGGCATTGCAATGCAGAATGGATCTTATAGCCTTGGATTGCATAGCAGTATGTCCTATAGCCTTGGTTGGCATAGCAGTACAGAATGGATCCCATAGCCTTGGTTGGCATAGCAGTACAGACTGGGTCCTATAGACTTGGTTGGCATAGCAGTACAGATTCGGTCCTATAGCCTTGGTTGGCATATCAGTACAGATTCGGTCCCATAGCCTTGGTTGGCATAGCAATACAGAATGGATCCCATAGCCTTCGTTGGCATAGCAGTACAGACTGGATCCTATAGCCTTGGTTGGCATAGCAGTGCAAACTGTGTCCTGTAGCTTTTGCATATCTGTACAGACTGGGTTTTATAGCCTTGCTTGGCATAGCAATACAGAATGGATCCTACAGCCGTGGTTGGAATAGCAGTAGATCCTATAGCCTTGATTGGCATATAAGTACAGACTGGATCCTATAGAATTGGTTGGTATAGCAGTACAGATTAGGTCCTATAGCCTTGGTTAGCAACCAGTCAACCGCAGAAAGAGACAGCAATCTACTTCGAAATAAATATCTGGCTAATCAGTTATTAATAGTGATTTTTAAGCTAAGAATGCTGTGGAATAACGCCGAAATTATGGTGCACTCAGGGAGGACCGAACCCACTAGTACGTTGTTTTTGATGTAATGAGACTAGCTTGTTAACAATTGCACCAAGTAGAAGTTCCCAAGTCAGTCATTAATGGAAAGAGACATCATCACCGAAACGTGTATCACATATGGCATTTAACTGTCTGATTGATTTAGCTCTTGAAATAAAGCGAAAATGAAACGACTATAAGTTGTTAATTAGGACTTCTAAAGGGTTGATAACCCGTAAAAAATCGATCAGTCAATCATATGTAGAATGATGATAATAAAGTCTCTTAAACAATTACTAAATATTTCGCTTAATATTTCTCGCTACATTATTTTATCCTTGAGTCAGACTACATGCAATTTGCTAAATATCTTCTGTCAAAATACTGAAAGATTTAATTTTGTTCGCAGTAACGCATGAAGTTAATGTATACGTTTTGCCTTATCTAGTGTCTAACATCATTAATTTTCAACGCTCAACTGCTTTTCACCGAATACGAAAAATGAAGTGGAGGCATTTCGTTTGGGCGGGTACTTTGAAAAAAAGCACCTATTAATTTCAAGAGCATGTTTTTTCTTTGTAAAATAAACGTTTTAAATAGCATTACAATAATAACTTTTGGTATTTTGAACTGAGGGTATACTTCAGGTCATCGAGTGTACAACCGATAACAACCTTTGGAGTTCTTGTTGCCAATGAGACGGTGATTGCTAATAACAATGAAAAGAACCTTTTTCTAAAGATATGCGACATAGGTGGTGTTTTAAGGACAGTGAGACCAGCTTTAAAAAAAATGGCATAGCTACCTAGACAGAGAGTCGTTGAATAAATAACTCATTTTAAATAAGTTCAAAAATATTTTCTTACATAGGTTCCAAATTTTATTTGACCAATAACAATTCTAGTGGAACACACACACACACACACACACACACACACACATATATATATATATATATATATATATATATATATATATATATATATATATATATATATATAATCGGATGAATCTTTTTTTTGTTTTATATATATATATATATATATATATATATATATATATATATATATATATATATATATATATATATATATATGTATATATATATACACATATATGAAAGTTAAAGGTCAATTCCGACAGGCGACATTCAGTTTCATGCTTTCTACTATAAACAGACTGTCGCCGACTGAAGTTGATATCAGTGTACACTTTTATATTTGCACAGTCTCTATGCCTGATATTGATACATATAGAATACCATAAAACTATATTTTCATCATACACACAAATATACACACGCACACATATATATATATATTATCACTTTAAACGTTCTTTTAGTGGCTACCCATATTTGATTAGATATTTCGTTTATTTATTAAACAGTATAATTTTTAGAGGCCATATTTTTCTTGAATAATATTTCTCACATATTCAGGCCGGTAGATTAAACAAATAAACATGCTGTTTAATAAGGAAAGGGTTAAAATCCATTGAATTAATAAATAAAAATACATTATTTCTTTATTTCTTTAAATACACACACACACACACACACACACACACACACACACACACACACACACACACACACACATATATATATATATATATATATATATATATATAGGTCTATCTTACTTTCCATCTCAGTTCATCCGCCTGAGCCTGAGGGATGTTCAAGGCCATTTCCTCGACTCTGGTAAAATGTCCAAGTTCATGGCACCCGCCTGATGGTTGTTTGTGAGAGTTGACTCTTATTCAATACTGACTCCTCAGAGGCACTCATTTGATATTGATTGATGTTGAAAGACTGCTTTCACTGGTGGGTGATGGACCTTGTGCGTCACCTTCTGATCTTTCAATCTATTTAATTTTTTTAATGAAGCCTTGACTACATCAAATTCATGTCTGAAGGATTTATCCAGGTCATTTTGGATCCTTCTCTTATATCTCTGGTATAAGCAGTACCGTACAACGTAACAACTACCCTGGGTACATGGCAGCAGCCCCAAAAAACTGGGATAGGCGGGTACAAGAGGAGGAGGACAACACTCAGAAAACAGTCTGCCTGCCTTATGTGAAGGGGTTATCAGAGAAAATACAAAGGATCTGCGGTCCATATGACATCAGGACAACCTTCAAAATCTTGACGACACTTGGCAGATATCTCTCCCGAGTGAGACCCCCCATAGAGGAGGACATGACTAAATACTGTGTGTACGCTATCCAGTGCAGCTGCGGAAAGGAATATAAAGGTGAGACAGGCCGCCCCCTCAAGGTAAAGCTTCAAGAACACCAGAAAGCTGTAACACGAGGGGAAGTAGAAAAATCAGGCGTGGCTGACCACATATGGAGAGAGAAGGGAGATCACCGCCCTCTGTGGGATCATGTTGAGATCATAGACAAGGGACACCATTGGAAAATTCGTAAACTTAAGGAATCAGCACATATGCTAGGCCACAAAAATATCCTGAGCCGAACAAGCATAGAAATAAATACAATATGGGAACCAGTAATAAGGAGTGCCAGAGAAAAGCAATGATAACAACAAAGTTGCAATATGAGCTCTGGTAAAAACATGAATGATAACAGCAAAATTGCAATATTAACACTGGTAAAAATGGTTTCTGGAGACATTAGGTTTATAATACCCAGAAATTCATACCCAGATGTCCTCAAGGACACATGGCACAGTGGATAAAGGTGTTGGTTAGATCCAGTGACAGGACCCAAAGAAGGTGAAAATACCTGGTTAAGAGTTCAATACCTTTTAAGGCAATAACAAATATGATAAACTGACATCCATCAAACATGGCACATGGAACTAGAACAGTCTACCCCAGTGAGCGAAATAAAGGGTTCATTTCGAAATTCCGACCACCTGAAGAAGGCCGCAGCGTACAACGGCCGAAACGTTGTGATAAATATGGCGACAAAGATGAGGACAATAGTCCGAAAAATGTAAACAATGTACATAATAATCATCTCAGACATATATATATATATATATATATATATATATAAAGTGCCAAAAAGAGGGGAAAAATTATTTTATTTCGCTCATCCGGATACATAGGTACCTTTTGCATTTACTTTTAATGCCTGCACCCTGAAATAATTTCAATTCTCTCATTTAGTAAGACAACTTTATTAGGATATGTAGCAATAGCCAATTTCTCTTCCTGGCACTACCGGCAACAATTACCGTTTTTTACCCTCCTTATCATGTTCCATTTTACTTTTAAAAATTTCTCTTCTGTATTTTCAGACAAAATCGGCAAGCTTGGTGTCAAATCTATGGCTCCTTAACTTAAAAGAATACATCTATATATATATATATATATATATATATATATATATATATATATATATGCATGGGTGCGTGTGTGTATAATCTCAGTGTATTTATCAGCAAGAATTTACCTAAAAAATTTATTTAAATTTCCGAATGTGGTATTGTATTTTGCGATTATAGCTATGAATAAATTGTCCAAAATTTAATTTTGGTCTGTTATTTTCAAGTACGTTCCACTATCCCAGTCATTGCCAAGGACTGATGTTATCACTATGATAAGAAAAATCTATTTGACTAAATTCTTTTTTTTTTTTACTGGAATTAAAATTGGTATTCATCCAATGTGATGTGATCTGTAACAGTTAAACAGACGGAAGAATGTACTTTTAATTTTTTTATTCTCTGACTTCAATTCCGTTGAATGACTTCATTCTAGTTGTACAAATAATTTTCCAAAATTTGAAAGGTATAATAAAAGCTATATAATATATATATATATATATATATATATATATATATATATATATATATATATATATATATATATATATATACTGTTTATAAATTATTATACGTTTATACGTTATAGATACAAAAAATTAATATAAATATATATACAAATAGTTAAACATTTTAAGATAACGCATAAAAGGATATAATTGCCGGTGTTAGTCTATTTTATAATATATATTAACATTTGTTTACATTAAGATACGCTTCAAGCAGAAATGAGCTTTCGAGAAAAATCATGCGAAATTTGTTGTTGACTTTACCAACCCGATTCTTTCTTTGTAGCTAAATGATATAGCACGCCACGCTATATGACGGTTTCGTGTAGAATACAGGTTCGATTCTCGACGGAGGGCACATACTTTCTATGAAATTTCTCAGACATTCAGGCCGGTAAATATAGATGATACTGTTTGTTATAATCGGAACATTTACTTAAATATTTGTCTCTATAAAAATTAACGTATAAACAGAAAATATATTAAAATAATTGTCAGTCCATTTCACAATATATATATATATATATATATATATATATATGTGTGTGTGTATGTGTGTGTTTTTGTGTGTATGCGTGTGTATTTGTGTGTATTGACGTGGATAAATCAAATAACTAGAACGAAGAAACTTAAGTTGCACTTCCAATGTAGGACTATATATATATATATATATATATATATATATATATATATATATATTGAAATTGAATCTTATGAAACAATTGAATCTTGAAATAAAATTCTATTATCAAAGTTTAATAGAATGACCAAATAGAAAAAAAGTATTCCTTAGTTATGTCTTTGATTCGTGGAAAGGCCTTCGGACTAATGATGTTTTCATCTTTGGGAAGTTTTATATTTGTTGGGGGATGAGAAATCCCACAAACGTTGATTATAATTTTCAATCGAGAAATACTGAAGATACCGCATTTATTTTTCTAAAATGTTGTGCTTTTGTTAGGAAGAAGAGATATGTTGTTTTCTTTGAATTCCGAACGTGCATTTACTGTTGAAGATTCTGGAATTAGTACACTTTCAATATATGGCGCATTAATACATTGCTTTTACTTTAATTAGCGGTAGAAATCCGAGTGTGGTTGAGAGTTTTACGTATCTAAATAATTCGGACGCCGAAAGGTTTCATTTAAATTATATTTGTGTTTCCATCTTTTCTCCTTGTGAAATTGTAACCGTCGTCTGTTCTATATCCTGCCCATGTATATAAAACACAATGTGGAAATCGTTATCATTTAAATTATTTACATTATTCGGACTGTTAACCCCATCTTCATTTCCATATGCACAACGTTTCGGCCTTCTTCAGTTGATTGGAATTTCGAAATGAACCGTTTATTTTGTCCAGCGGGGTAGATTGTTTTAGTTACACGTTCCATGCCTCTTCCGGATGTCTCAGTTATTTCCCTTTAACTCAACACTCCAAGATTTTGGTTCACCACTTCTGTAGCCTTGTAATGAACACGTTGGGTCTAGTCACTGGATCTAACCAACTTCTTTATTCCCTGGGCCATGCGTCCTTGATATGCAGGAAATTCCGACGTCGACTGGAGGACTTGGTCGAAGCCAATGGCGATTTTATTGAGTAAATCTTATCTTTAGTATTTCAAAATACTTTTGTGTAATTTTGGTAGATATAATATATTTTAAGTTGAAATGTCAGTGGTATTTTCATTTTCTGTGTAATTTAGTCGATAATTTATCCTTCGCACCTTATATATATATATATATATATATATATATATATATATATATATATATATATATATAAATAAAAACAGTAAAGCCAAGATATTTGTTGAAACTTGACTAATGCATGGAACAATAATGCAACACAAAATGTACTTAGAACAAAATGTAGTGAAATAAGAAAGTGTACACAATATTTACATATAGTCTTTTGTATATTCCTGGAGAATGTGTTGACTTAGTCGCAGTCGGGCAGAGTCTCTGGATGGAATCTCTTGATTCCTCTACCTCTCTTCCCGGTACCAACCATATTTATATGGTCGGTACTCCACTATCCAAATTAGGTGGATCCTACCACAACAATATCCATATAACATTTTTACGTCCTCTGATGAAGAACATCAAAAATATATGTCCGAAATCCTTTTGGATATTTCAATATATTAGTTCCGTGGCCTTGGTATATCTTGGCATTCTATGAGAAGGGACCTTACTGTGTATCTATGAACAGTAACTTTTCCGTATGATTACTCTGTTGGTAGTGATAAGACATTGAGTGAGATTGTGTACTGTGTGATCGTCGCATTCACAAGGTCTCTGCGAGGAGTAATTGCTCTTCTCATCATCTGTATATTTTATGGCCTCCTCTGGCTATTCTCAAATTCAAAAATCATCGTTGCAACACAGAATGTGACATTGAGGAGAAAGCAGCATGGCAGATGATAGCGATCCCGAAAATTGACTTTGAAGTATGATCTTGTAAACTGTTAGGAACGCTGGAATAATTGGGGTCAAATGAGAAATGCTTTGAAGAGAACAATCGTGTTATTTCCCAGATAGGTTATTATCTTATTAATATTAAAATCTTCTTCTTCTTCTTCTTCTTCTTCTTCTTCTTCTTCTTCTTCTTCTTCTTCTATGTGCTATGTAACTTCAAGACAATGGCGATAATATCTCTCCACAATTTTCTATTCATTGTATCTCTTTGTAATTTTTGTCTTTTTTTTTATCCCTACTAACATCGTACTGCTATCTATTTACTAAATCTTATTATCACATTTTACACAGTTTTCCTCGGTTCCTCTTATCTTCACCATGTACTGTGAGTGTCAAATCTACTAAGCCCTCTTTCCTCATTATGTACACTAGAAATTTCATCTCTCTCTTTCTGGTGTTAACTATAAGTGTTCTTCTGTTTCCATTTTCTCTAAACCTTCCTCGTTGCTTCACAAAAAAAATCGTATATTTACTGATAATGCATTTATTATAGATTTACTGTAGAAAAAATAAATAAGTTGTGTGTTGATTGCCTGCGAAATCGCCGGTTCTGAGATTATCGATTCCAATAGTATCATATATCGATTTCTAACACCTGATTGAGTTTGATGTTCAGAAAGCTCGGTATTACTGCTTAATGCTTTTATTGTATTACTGGACTCAATTCTCATTGGGTACCCAGTATTTGCACGTAGTCTAACCTAAACAATGACCATATACTTCGTGGCGCAGGTTACTTAGGAAAGAGATGGAAGTTTTGAATTATATCTCCTTACGAAATTCAACACGATGAAGAATGAAACGTTATAAAAAATTCATAAGAATAGATAAGGTTCGTTTATCGCCCACTTCACACTCCTCCCCGGTCTTTTGAACAGGAGTAGAGGTTTATCCCTTGTTTCCTGTTTAGGATTGGGGTTCCGGTTCCTTCTAAAGTGTTCTTATTCTCTTTCACACTCAGTAACTTCTTGCGACTCAGTGACATTTTCATAATGTTTGGGTGAATTGATTAAAATAAATCTCGATTGTCTTAGCTAAGATTATACAGACAGGTTTTTTTTTTAACCACAACTTTTTCTTACCTCATTAAAATTTAGAACAGTATTCCTGAGTTGGTTTTTAATATCAAACTGGTAAACGGTAGATCTCTATGAAGTGCGGGTAACTTTCAAGTGTCTGTTTAAGTAGGAATTATTAACAGAATTTTAATTTCGTTGGAGCACTGATAAAATCCTTCAAATGAAAGGTTTCGCTATGACGACTTGTAACATGCTTGAAATTAAAATCAAAAGAAGGCTTGCTAGAGAAATCATTTGCGGTTTCAAAGTACGATTTTGGGCTCAGAATTAAATACAAAAAAAATCATATTAGTTTTTTTAACCAATGACAAGAAATGAAATAAACATATCAATCCGGGCCATGTTGAACGGAATAGACGAAGTAAGATCGTTCAGCTGATAACCTGTTTTCCAGACCATAAGTGACATACCCAATACCGGCGATTAAAAATCTGGAAACTGCTTTAAATATAATAGCTGATAAGATTATAAACTTTTTCAAGTCTACTTTAAATGTGCCATTCTTTCTTACTTTCAAATCGATTCAACCTACATTGAAATGGATGCGATTTCAGAAACTTTAAGACTACAAGTCAAATTAATAAAAACATATATTTTCTCAATTACATGTAAAAACGAAACATTGGTATATGACGTTCAACAGATTTCTTTTTACTCCAACTGGTTGAAAATCTGAAAACCTTAATGTATATCGATAAATTTGTTGTTATATGAGATGAAAGTTTTTTTTTTCTGTTTTTGCCATCCAACTACGCAATATCCGAAAACATGAACTCATCGAGTTTTATTTTTCAAAATATCAAATTCTCAAAAACATATATCGTTTTTTTTTTTTTTCCACTTAAAACACTCACCTAAAATAAACAAAAACGAAAAAAAATACAATTGGTAAATTCTGGGTAAAATAATTTAGTCGATCTTCGGAGACAGAGTGTTTTTATTTTGCTTACTTTACGAGAATATATATTCTATCAGTATTTTTTAATCATTTCGCGTTAAGCAAGGCAATAAAACCACTAAGACGCAAGGGGTTATTTTAGTTGGTATTGAACTCACAGACTAAAAATAATTGGATAAAAACGTTGTTTAGATCCAATGACTAGACACAAAGATTTGTGAGTTCAGTACCATGCCACAGCAGTGATGAACCACAGAAATTGAAGAGTAGAGTTAAAGGGATATAACTGAGACATCCTAAATAGGTATGGTACGTAGAACTAGTAAATTCTACCCCGGTGGACGAAATAAAGGGTTCGGTTCGAAATTCCAACCACCTTAAGAAGGCCGGAGCGTACAACGGCCCAAACGTTGTGAATGTGGCAATGAAGATGAGGATAACAGTCCGTATAATGTAAATAATGTAAATAATCTTAACATCTGGTCTTAGATATATAGACAGATGCATTATATTTGTCTGTTAAAACATATTAATTAAATCTCAGCAAAGTTTGATTTTCTAATATATACTTGTCACTTATTGCCCCAGTGTTCCTGTTTTGTTCAGACAGCCATGCTATAACTTCAAGTAGGCCAGCTTTTATAATCCTAAGGATTAAATTTAAGAATATCTTAGATACATGGCCGCAAATATCGAGTAACCGATGATGGTCGATCTCACTATTCAAAACAAAAGGTCGAAACGAACAAGATTAAAAAAAATTTCTCATAGATTGAAATTAATATAATCATCAGAGACTGGGAATCGAAACGCGAAATACTTCATTGGTGTGTAATTCATAGAAAGTTCCTAAATACGACACAGGAAGAAGCATAGAAAAGTTTTAACTAAAATAAACGTACTAAATAGCCTTGCCCGAATAGATAAATGTGCAATAAGGAAGAATCATATTCATAGACAGAGAAGATCAAAACTATTTTATTTTACACAGAACCTAAAATTTTCCATGCTATGCTCGCTAGGAAGAGATTTGACAGGAGGAGAGCAAAGAGCAAAAACTACAAAAAGCAAAACGAAAGCCACAAAGAGCTACACGAAAAATCATGAGAAGAAATGACAAAGAAAACATTGTATGTGTGTATGAATGTAATCTCATTGCGAAATTACCAGCTGAATGAGACAAAGTAGTAAAAAGTAAATGGCTTTCTAAACCAGACTGACAGCATTCGTTCGTGACAATCTAATATAAAAGTTAAAAATAGGGTTGTTAGTATATTGAAAATGGAAGTTTCGAATGTCATGTCATGCAGATTTTTTAAAGTGTAAAGTGTAAAGAGAAATGTCTTCAAGAGGCGAGCAGTCGGTAGATTCAAATAAGTTTACTTACTAAAGAGTAATCAAAATATAACACACTAATATCAATCGTAAAATATGGTATTAAGTATAAAAAAATAAAAACAAAAACATGGTATTGATTATCGGCAAACAAAATTCAAATATTAATTATAGGTTTACTGTTGTGCTTACAGTTTGATAAAATATATATCGATGGGACAAAGCCAGATCGAAAATGGAATTATATAATGGCAATAGATCTATATGAACTTCAGCAGCCTCAATGCAATCCGTTACACATTTGTCATTTTATACGCGCTGATCTTCATGAAAGAGGGGAAAATTAACTAGCAAGAGAGAGGATTGGGGAATGGTTTTAGAGTGAGGAAACACAAACACACTGAGGAATGTTTTTAGATTAAAGGAACACGGTCACACACACACTGCCGAATGGTCTTAGAGTGAAGAAACACAGACACACTACCGAATGGGTTTAGAGAGACGAAAAAGACACATTGAGGAATGGTTTTAGATTGAAGAAACACAGACAGGCACAATGACGAATGGGCTTAGATTGAAGAAACACAGACACACTGAGAAATGGTTGTAGAGTGAAGAAACAGACAGAGACTGAGGAATAGTTTTAGAGTGAAGAAACACAGACAGACATATGGAGCAACGGTTTAGAGTGAACAATTACAGACACACTGAGTAATGACTTTTAGAGTAAAGAAACACAGACAGATACACTGAGGAATTTACTTAACTACACACATACACACAAACACATATATTATTTCCTTTATTTGCCCTCACATGCCACATAGATGTGAAGAAATGCTCTCTTATTCAAATTTCTAATTTCTGAACATCCAATGATGTGACAGCAATGTAATAGATATAGTCATGGTCATGGCGACATTATAAATTTAATTTCTACAGTAGCATTGGAAAGAAACTTATTTTAAAGTACTTTAATTGCTGAACGTTCCTTGGTGCAAAAAAAGCGCGTCTGAGTTTCTGCTTACATGAATGGTCAGAAAAAGAAAAAAAAACAATGAGTTGTAATTTTCTGGGTAAAAATCATTTGTGTATGAAAAGTTTCGGAAGAAAATGGACAGGCTTGTTTTAGTTGATACAAAGACAATAATAATTCAAATAACCATTGTTTACAGCGGAGGTATACAGACGAGCGTCACGTCAAGTCTTGAATCCGATAGTGTACAGTGGCAGGAAAAGCAGATCAATTGTTCTGGTACTGTAGTGAAGCTACGGTTCGATAAAGATAAAAAATGAATTTAACAGAAGTTTGGAAGTACTTTACTTGGTCTAATGGGTTTGACATCTTCTGCGACATTCAGATTGTAGGAACAGAATTTGGCGTAAACATGGAATCATAATGCTTTTTATCAACGGTTTAGAGAGATGGCGATTTGGTGTAAAGGTATGATGAAAAAGTCCTTCAGCATTCATTGGGGTTCTTGTTGTCAATAAAGTTCACAACCGACGTAGGTATTGTGGCTGACAAGAGAATTAGTGTATGTCTATGATAAACCTATTATGTACGATCACTGAAGTTAAGAAACGTTGTACAAGTTCAATACCTAAATGTGTGACAGCTTGAGAATACCAGGGGCTGTAAGCTAGGATGTGATGGAGGTTTAATGGATAATGACTCAGAATTGTTCATCGGAGAGCCTAGTTCGATTTCCCTTTGGTCTCCTTATATTCCGTTACGTGAAAATAGTCTTGGGTATGCGTATCAATCCACCTCTTCTCCCCTAAGCTATGGGTTAATTTGTAAGATTTATATCACAAACCATTTTCATCGTAAAAAGTTCTTACGATCTAAAATTATTTTCTGACTTTAAATAACGAGTAAAGGGTTGATAAGCCGTAGACAACAAATAGACCAATCAATCATATCTATCTACCTTTCCATCTATCTATCTATCTATCTATCTATTATTATTATTTTATAAAAATATACTATAATAAAAACATTATACATCGCTACACAAAAGCTTTGATGTTACATTATAACTGTGCTTCCTCATGTCACCTGAGGAAGTAGAATCTTAGTATTAAAACATGTGTAGCGATATAAAAAAAAAACTTTATTACAGTCTATTATAATAAAATATTATAATAATATTTTGCTCTACTTTATATAGAGCACTTTTTTTTTAAAGTAGATACTACGAACTGTGGATGTTTACTCCATTTGTTCTTTCTCTTATTCGGATATCTATCTATCTACTTGAAGAGGTTCTTCATTGTACGCAGCCATATTTACAGTCCTCATATTTTCTAGGCATATTTATTACACTCCAGGGAATTAAGGAAAAAAACACAAAAATCCTTGCTCTTTTTACTATTTCAAAAACTTACGCAGAGAAATATAACTTTTAAATGTCCGATATGCTTACTCTGTTCGTAAAAGTACATAATTACGTTTTTTTTTCATATGAATTCACAGAAATTCACAACAAAATTTACGTCGTTGTCACATGCTATCATCCACTGGCAAACACAATAAATCTTTGCCGGACGGCTATGATCGATTTCCCCAAATCTCCCGAAGAATTGTTAAATTATTGCGCCTAATAAGGCCAGGCGGGTCATTCAATTCGAATATAACAAATAGCATTATAAAAAGCTCGAACAATTCCAGTGAGATATCTTTAATAATTTCTAAGATACAACGGTTCAGTAATCTAAGAATTGGAAAAGTTCGGTGTTACACTATTTGAAGAATTTTGCTGTTAAAGCCGGTATGCACTGACACATAGACACACACACACACACACACACACACACACACACACACACACACACACACACACATATATATATATATATATATAGCTCACACAACAGTAAAATTTTAAGAGACCTTCAGGATAATCTAAGACAAAATCAGGATACAACACGAATGGAAAAATCAACATGCAACTGCAGGACAGGATCAGAGTGCCCAGTTGAAGGAATATGCATGGCAGAGAACACAATATATGAAGCAACAATTTTCCCCAAAGAAAAGGTTGAAGAGAAAAATATACATAGGAATATCAGCGGGAGATTGGAAACACCGACTATACAACCATCGCCAATCCTTAAAAAATAAAATGTAAAAAAAACCAAACAGCACTATCAAATCATTATTGGTTTTTTGTTGGAGAGTGGCCTAACACCAAAATAGAGTGGAGAATAATATCAAGAGCCAGAACTCCCAAAAACTTCAGAGACAGATGCAACTTATGTTTGAAGGAGAAAATCTTCATAATCAAACATAAAGATCCAGACATACTACTAAATAGACACAATGAACTAGTTTTTAAATGCCGGCACAAAAACAACCTAAACCTAAGCAAGTACATTGAGAAATAATCATATAGGAACAGCAATTTTGAATGTTTTATATTCCCTTTGTTTTTAGAAATATTACTATGCACACGTGAACGCTAATACATGACTATATGTATACAACTATGATAATGTATTTGTACACTGAGACACCTGTTGATATGTACATGTATATGTTTTTATAGGGAAAAAGAAGCATACCAGGGTTTTTTTGTGAGTGTGGAGATGTACAATTAGATAGGTACTTATATGTTTTGCCATAAATATGAAAGATCGGGTAATATTATATGTGTAAAGATATAGATAATGTAATTAAATACTGAGATAGTCTTCGAACGCAGGCATAAGTGGGTGCACGGGTGGACATGAGGATAGGGACAAATACGTGTGTAGATATATGTAAGTGCAGATTAACGCATATGTGGGTATGTAGATATGCTGCATATTGCGTATGCATATGCATGTATGTGTGTATGTATATGTATGTGTGTATGTATGTATACATATATGTGTGTGTGTATGTATGTGTATGTGTGTATACATATAGGTGTGTAAATATATATATATGTGCGTATGAATATATATGGATATGCAGATGTCCTTGTATGTATATGTATATATGTAAGTATAAGTATATATGGAGATAGGTATGGAGACATGTGGGTGTGCGTTTTCTCTGCAGGTGTATATGTGTAAAGATAGAAATATACATATGGTCGTATCGTGTGAATGTGTGTGTAGGTGTATATAGGAACTCATAGGCATATAAGAAGATATAGGTATGTGGTTACAAATAGGGGTTTAAGACATGTGTAGATAAAAAATTGTAAAAGAAAGACCTAATTTTCTGCTAGTGACATCTCTTCCAAATATCTCCTCTAATATTCTCCAATTGGAAGTGAATTTTAAATAGCACGAAGGGAAAATTTAGATTGGTATTTTAATTGAGATTGAAAGATACTACCCCAGTGTGGAGAATAAAATTATTTAAATGGGAATAACCGTTGATAATTGGGTACATAAAAACAATCACGAGTTTACTTAATGAACAAAAATCAAACGGATAGATATCAACCTAACAAGCTATAAGATAAAAGTTTTAGGGAAAAAAAATTACTAAATATAAAATGGATTGCTCTTTCAATGTTCTGTCTATGGATTTTTCCAATCGATTATTTCATAGAAAATACCCAAAACTCCACCGAATTTCAAATTAATTTCTTCGTAGATTGTTTTAACATTTAGATATTTATCAAACCTTAACCTCCCAAATATGCACGTTAAAGTAACGCGAACTGACAGCGTCTAAGAATTTGAATGAAACCTGTCGTGTAATTTATTGGGGTTGTTGTAACTTTTTCCTTTAATGTCGTTCTTATCATTCACCCCTTAGCCATCTATATCTAGAGACGAGACGCGTTAAATTTGAGCAACATCTAGCCGACACACTGGGGTTAAAATAGGAAACTAAAATGATACATATGACAGACTTATATCCTCTCTCCCACCTCACTTCCTCAATTCGTTAACTTTACGTATACTTGATGAGGCCCGTAAAAAACGTTTGAATTTCTTTTCATTTTTCATTTCAGCTTTTGGAAGTAAAGTCTGATGATGCAGAACCCTGTTAAAGGGGTTATGGTGAAATAGCTTATTACATGGAATCTTAACGTGGTCTGTCTTTTATTCAAACATATATGCTATATATTTTATATTGAGCTATATGGATATCATCCTCCTCAGGTCTACCCATACGGATTACCTAAGTTTGCATAAACTAAATATATATATATATATATATATATATATATATATATATATATATATATATGAATGAAAATAAATTGATATATATATTGCATTCTGAAATTAATTCTTCTGTCGAGAATTTTACCGAAAAACAATAATAGTATAACTTTTTAAATTTGTCATACATACATACATATATCTATCTATCTATCTATCTATCTATCTATATATATATATGAACTCGATGTATTTAGGGACAAAATAAAATTTTCAAGGCAAATACTATTATAAATTAACATACTTTATGTGTCAATTAATTTTAATGATCGACATTTACAAATTACGAATAATTATTCTCAGAAAATAGAAAAAATATTATCAAGAATTGTCGGATATTCATTTATATAAAAAGAAAACAGAACATATGGTCCCATTTTTTGAATTTATGAACTCTTCATCGGTATAGGTAGAAACAACTGGTGAGTTTTTAGAACTAGTGAGTGCTGTGACGTATGCAAAGACTGTCAGGAGCCAAAGATTTGTTTGAGGTGATATGAGACGAACGTTTTTAAATATATATATATATATATATATATATATATATATATATATATAATATATTTAAATAGCGAAACAAGACAAAAATTTATTGAAACAAAGCAAGTTCAATTGACCATTGATGACAATTCTAGAAACTATAAACAATTTTGTTGCTATCCTCTACCAACCACAATGATGGAAAAAGCATTATCTCGAACCATCGCCAGCGAGACACGCTGCAAGAGCCACTACGTCTCAAAAGGCTCGTCCCTAAATCGAGTTGCAACAGGAGTAAAAAAAAAAACAAATCAGCAAGAGAAGAATATTTAACTATTTTTTTATCTCTATTCCTCAGAAACGGAATCCAGCTCAACCAAAACCTAAATTTTAATTACAGACCGAAAAAAGATGAGTTTATAGCATCCCAAATCAACGATTCCTCATTTTAAAAGGGAAAATGGTAATGCCATCCGGACGCTTTGCATCACCACGGTCGAGGCCTACGGTTTCGATTTGGGAAGGGAACCAAACTGCACCCAAACCACTTTCTCTTACTTTATTGCTGCATGCCGTAGAAAGGGAAGAGTTTTATAGTAGTTGCAACGGGAGAAAAGAGTGTATATATTTAAAAAAAGGGAGAAACCGCAAACGATTTGGTTGTAATGGGGATTTAAAAAAAAATATTATGCTTTTATTTTCCTTAATTTTGCTACACGTATTTCCGGTTTCAATTATTCATCAGGCAAAGATATATATATCCACATATTATTAAAAGGAATTATTTTTTCGATGTTAAATATTCTCGATATTACA
>CAHIKZ030001360.1:905000-907500 GCA_903632075.3 Acanthosepion pharaonis | reverse complement strand
ACAGTGGAATTCCTTCCGCTTCCTTCCTTCCCTGGATACTACATACTTCAAAAAAAGTTAATCGCCATTTTGTGTTGTCGTCAACCACGTTCATCTTTTATCCTTTCCTCAATCCCCCCTATACCCAGTCTTTTCTCTCGCTTTCACTCTCTGTCACCCCCTGCGTACCAGTGGCACTCGCGCCTTGCTTGGGGTGAAATGATTAAAAAAATTACAGTGCGGGTTCGCGCGTGATTTAAAATTTCGCTATCACAACAGAATGTAGATTTTATTGTAAGTTTGTTTTTGTAATTGACCTCTGAAGATGATCTTGAAAAAGGTAAAAAGTACTTGGGTTAACAGAACTACGGCGCCTTCCTTGATGACTTTTATATTAACATCAAGAAACTGATTCGACAACAGTATAAAAAAAAGGAGACACAATATGTCTATATTATTCAATATATATATATATATATATATATATATATATATATATATATATATATATACAGAGAGAGAGAGAGAGAGAAGAGAGAGAGAAAGAGAAATATTTAAAAAAGAGAGAGATAGGTAGATATATTACAGCAAAGAAATAAAAATCACCTCAACATAGGGATGGTCTATTTCAAACCGTTCTTTACACGGCTATCATCACAGCATCTAAGTGCTTCTGTCAGAGCATTAAACTTAAGTTTAAATACCCCATTGCTTACTAATAATATTGGACACCTGTAGTACAAAAAACTATTTACTGTGAATCTCATAAAACACACTCCGCAGCCTTTATAAGAAACACCACATAGTAGGAACTGATATTAAACTAAAAATCCTGGCCATAAATAAACTCCAAACCTAGACCGTTTCCCACGGGATAAGATAGATTACGCCCCCATTAATTGCTAACACAAACCCAGTCCCATTAACAAGGCGTCTACAAGAGGAGGTCTGACTAAAAATAGAAATCCAGTTCAATTATTGAAAATCGACTTGGTACCGATCGAAATATATATATATATATATA
The DNA here is from genome assembly GCA_903632075.3 of Acanthosepion pharaonis. Classification (NCBI taxonomy): domain Eukaryota; kingdom Metazoa; phylum Mollusca; class Cephalopoda; order Sepiida; family Sepiidae; genus Acanthosepion; species Acanthosepion pharaonis. Next base: position 906,497 of record CAHIKZ030001360.1, on the reverse strand, counting down.
TATATATATATATATATATATAAGGCTCGAACACTAATATTCCATAGTTATAATTTATTACATTGTAATCGTAATCACGATCCAAATCATCAGACCTATAAATTCAAAAATCTATTGACCACTAATATTATATATATATATATATATATATATATATATATATATATATATATATATATATATATATTCTCTCTTGTAAGGAATTATTTAATTTCAATTCTTTTCTTGTTCATTTTTTTATATAATTAAACAATTTATTTCTTCATTCTCGCTTACTGTCACTAATTCTCTGAGTTTAGAATAAGGTTCTTTGATGCAGATGCGAATTTTAGCTTTTCTACCTCTCGTACATTTCAATACCTATTTTGCGTTCTTTATTTGAATATGAATTCCTCGAAATAATCTTCTTAGCATCAGACAATTAACTCTGCCTCTTAAATCGGCCATAATGTGACTTGACTTTCCATCCTCCTGACGAAATAATGGTCATCCTAAGTATGCCTATCTTCTCTATTCTGGTTTGGTAAAATTTGGGTCGCTTGCAAATGGCCATCAGGGGGCGATGTAGGAAAAAAAAAACAAACTTTCATCATTTCGTTCGGCCAAATAGAATTTGTTATGTCACCTGTCAGCTTGCTTGATTCTCTTTGTAATTAATCGTTCAATTTCAATCTTTCCTAATCTTGTTCATTTTTGGCGACTTTCTTCGGGAAGTAACTGGAGCTTCATCTCCAGCTAAGCTAGTCGAACTCTCTGTCTTCGGGCGGAGAGGAACCCAGACGAGGCTATACCGAAGTAGACAGCTACCCGACCCCGTTTTTTACGGGATCTACGGGGAATTTTTGCCCGAGCCTGCGGGGTCGGTACACCGCGCATTAAATAATGGCCTTTTGCCACATTCTGCCTCGTGGGGTGGTGAGCTAAATAACCTTGTTCATTTTATTTATTTATTTACTTAATTCATTTCTTTATTTTTGTTTACTGTAACTAATTCTCTAAGTTTAGAACAATGTTATTTAATGCCGATTCTAATTTTAGCTTCCCGGCCTCTCACCCATTTCAATCCCTATTTTGCTTTCTTTGTTTGAATATGAATTACGGGAAATAATCATCTTAGCATCGGACAGTTAACTCTGCCTCGTAAATCGGCCATGTTGTGGCATAGTTTTTTTGTTTTTTTTCTCTTCCGCCAAAGTTCTGCGTCTGTGTGTAATAGGAGTAGATAGGTCTACCTATCGCACGGCCAATACTCCTGCCCTTTCTCTTGAATAGGAATAGAGATTTATTCCTTGTTTCCTGTTTCGGAAGGGGTTCCCAGCTCTTTTCCTTTTCTCTGGCCTGTGTATTAGTGCTGTCGTGAATCCCTTATGATATTTGCAGTCAGTGGAAACGTCCCTTCATACTGAGTGCTGGCAGATTTCTGGTTGCTGTTCCTGATTGGTAGTTAGGAGCCCTAATGCCTGCGTAGCGTCTGAAGCGGCTGCTCTGATCAAAAGT
>CAHIKZ030001360.1:892500-900000 GCA_903632075.3 Acanthosepion pharaonis | reverse complement strand
TTGAATACCTGGTTAAGGTAGTGGAGAACTGTCAGAGAGGAATTAACATGAGATAACTGACATCCATTAGACATGGCGCGTGGAACTAGAACATTCTACCTCAGTGAGCGAAATAAAGGGTTCAGTTCGACATTCCAACCACCTGAAGAAGGCCGGAGCGTAAGACGGCCGAAACGTTGTATAAACATGGCGAAAATATGAGGATAATATTCCGAATAATTGTAAAATTTTGTTGTTGCAACTGGTATATCATTGTTTTTTTCTTCCAGTTGCTCAGATTACATATTCTACCCATTGCTGACACTGCTGAACCTTCTCAAATGCTCTTTTTTTCTGTTATTCGGCAAAGATTGTGTGATTCTGTAGCGCCAGTGTATGAGTTTCTAAGAAACATGTTCATCGCAAAGATCTGAAGATTCCGTTCGCTCAAAGATATTTTAAATCATTTTCTGAAAAAGCGCTTGTATAGAGCTGAGTGCTTAGATATTTCTGAACGTGTTTGACGCCATGGACAACGTCCATATCACCGTCTGGATCTGACGAGATTATTTTTTTTTGACATTCAACCGACAAGTTCTGTCAGTTTAATTTTCTGTTGTATATTTCCAATTTTCGAATAAGATGATGGATATATGTTTTGGAAAAACTGTTATTAGTGCCATCTCGTGCACTTTTACCTTTATACATGACGTCACTGTGGACAGATTTTTGGTTTTGGTTAGTTGGCTGTTTTTGTTTAGCGGCAACCTCTATGGATTATTTAATGCCAAAATCTAAATAGTTTAAACGCATAGGAGAGCATTCTAAAGATAAAAACTATCGACTTATACACAGGTATATGAGCAATGTAAAATTGCATGTGCTATCCATTGTAGTTGTTGCTGTTGAAAGTCTAAAGTGATCTGCTTTCTCTTATCTAATACTGTTCTTTGTTTTTGATTCTGTAGCGCCAGGTTAGTTGTGTTGTTTTATGGCATATCGACCTCAGTCGGTCACATAATGCCAACAAATTTTTTGAAATAAATTCATAGTGATAGTTTGGTAAAAAAAGGTGCGTATGTATACATATATATTTGAACTATTTTTCAATTACTCATATTTTTGAGTACAATCCAACTTCTTTTAGGAAATTTACAATCTTGGATGGTCTTATATTTGTAAAAAAAGTTTTTTTTAATTACTCACTTGGTAATATATCGTTCGCACTAATTTATATTCTGGGTTCCATTCTCCATTTTTTTTCCCAGAATATATAGCTGTTTGTATTACTGATATTTTTTTAAGTATTGCTGATAATAATTTTCCTTCAAAAACTATCGTCGGTAATAATTTTTTTTATTACAATGTATTTCTGATATCAAAACCTATATTTACACAAGTTTGGGTGTTAACTATTTGCCCATTACTGGAACCCTAACAGGTGCTGCCACCCGGATCAGGGTGGACCTGGGAACACTAGCAATAAGAGGTGTTTTCACGCTTCTCAAAACCTCCTGATCAGAGACCTTGCTGTTGGACGTAGTTTATCGTCTTACACAGGACGCGACTGAAGTTTATCGTCATACACAGGACGGCTGTAGCGCCAGTCCATGAGGTTAAAAAAAGGATGGCCCTCGTTAAGATGCACATGCTTCACCCTCTCAAAGTTTTATCATTCTCTTAAAATTTGATTGTACGGAAATCTGATTTTTCCTTGTCCAGTATCGGTTTATCCAGAATTGGTGCGAGTTTACTTCCTAACTTTCTATTTAAATTGGTGTGGAAGGATATCATTTTCATTTATTTTTTATTTGAGTTACATGTACAATGCATTCTATTTGTTGCTACCGTTGCTATTCTTCAAGTGATGTGGTCTCTGTTATTTGGTTGGGATTCTATACCGTCAGTCTATAATGTTCATCTAAGAATGCTGCCAAGCCAGACAGACATTACTTGACCAAAGTTTTTTTAACATTGATCTTAGAAAGCGGTTGTATACATGTGACATTTTAAATATTTCTGAAAAAGTTTGGCGCCATACATGACATCCATATGAATGCCTGCATCTGGCAATGTTAATGAAGGGCATGATTTGGGGTTTTATTTAGTGGCTTGCTTTTGTTTACGGCATATCAACTTCTATGGATTATTTAATACCGAAATCTAAATATTTTGATTGGTTTGGTTGAATTTTTTTTTAGCGGCATATCAACCTCTACGGATTATTTAATGCCAATATCTAAATATTTTCATTGGTTTTGTTGATTGATTTTGTTTAGAAGCATATCAAACACTATGGATTATTTAATGCCGAAATCTAGATATTTTGATTGGTTTGGTTGATTGATTTTGTTTAGAAGCATATCAACCACTATGGATTATTTAATGCCGAATTGTAAATATTTTGGTTTGGTTGGATTTTTTTAGCGGCATACCAAACCTCTATAGATTATTTAATGCCGAAATCTAAATGTTTTGATTGTTTTGGTTGGTTTATTTTGTTTAGAAGCATATCAACCTCTATGGATTATTTAATGCCGAAATCTATATATTTTGATTGGTTTGGTTGGATGGTTTTGTTTAGGCCATATCTACTTCTATTTAATTTATTTAATTCCGAAATGTAAATATTTTGATTGGTTGAATGATTTTTTTGGCGGCATATAACCTCTATAGATTATTTAATGCCGAAATCTAAATATTTTGATTGGTTTGGTTGATTGATTTTGTTTAGAGGTATATCAACCTCTATGGATGAATTAATGTCGAAATGTAAATATTTTGTATGCGTTATTTTTTTTTAAGATAATATTAGTTTTAGCGATACAGGTTTTACTAATTAACCCCTAGCTGGGGAGATAAGTGGTGAATTCATAGCTTTCCCAAGCGTATTTGCACCTATGTAAATATAGCGAACTGGAATTGAAACAATTTTGAGTCATTGTCCATTAAATCAAAATTACCAAGCTTACAGAACCTAATATTCCCAAGTGGTCACTCACCTGAAGACTGACCTGTCTCGACGTTACTTAACTTCCATGATCATAAAGGGATCAGTATTTCAACATGATGTGGCCGTAAGACTTTTGGCTTTGTAGCAGATTGTTCTGTTGAATGCGGCCAATTGTATGCTCATTTCCTGTATTAAATTTATTTTAAATAAAGCATACACAGAATTAGTTATGGTGTTTAGTACTTCGTAATTCAACATCGTTAATTTTATGATGGATTCAGGGTATATGCCATCACTACACCCTTGCGTAAATTAATTGAAGCGAAACGAATAATTCCGATAATATTTACTTTTATTTCGTATTTTTCCAATGAAACATGCACGTGTTAGTCCCCGAAGTTGTTCCTTGCAGATTGACCACATATTCTCGATTGGATTTAAATCAGGATAGTTTCCGGGCCAGTCTATAGTACCATGATTTGCTCACTGGTAAGGCTCGCCAGTGTGTTCGGGCAGCGTTACAATTTCGTATGCTAAATTGGAGTAACGTCGATCATAGACAATGGCCCTAGGACAACTAATGGAGACCGTAGTGTCTGAACGTGATAAAAATCTGATGCAATCATGGATAGCGTAATATTTTTCATCGCCAAACAAATTTCATCGTACATACCGAAAATAAATTCATATTACTGCACACGACTGCAAATTGCGTAATCTGAGGAAAAATAGAAATCAATTATACCCTGCCATTCCAGTGGCTCTAAAACTGACCGAATAGTGAAAGAAAGGAAACTAAATCGGTTGTTTCAATTATTTTGCACAAGGGTGTACTTTAATTCCAATTCCAGAGCGGATTTCCTGTTACAGAAAGGTTTATCTTGAGTGCTATTTCTTGGAACACTTGGTAGATGATAGTTCTTTGATTTGATCACTGGTAATTATTGCTAGTGTGTTGATATAGAGTTACAATTTTCGTACACTTGGAAACATTCTGCAATCCTTAAGGCCTGGGTGTATTACGTTATAGGAAGGTAAACATTTGTCTTCGGTTCTATCACCTGGACAATGGCACCACTATAATTAAAATTTCAGGAGTCAGCGAAACATTGATGACGGCTCAGTTCGGTGATGCAGAAATGTGTGCGGTATGTGAACATCAAACCATACTCAGACCCTTACCAGACTGTGTTACGTAGGTAACAAAGTGTGGTAGTGGGAAGCATTGGATAGGAAATTTGTCCAAAGCGATCAGAACGTTTACCTAACGGTTTAACACTACTAGACGATAACGCCACTCCATAGATGGCCAAGCTGACAAACGTGTGAGCTCTTGTGATATTTCTGTAGTAAAGGAAAGTGGGAAGAAATGACTATCAATTGTATACAGTCGTTAGCAAAAGGAAGAGCCCAAGGTGCGTATTTTAGTAAACGACAGAAACCATGACACAGAAAGCTGACGACGCATTGGAATCACCAAAAATTAATTCCAAAAGTTAATAAAACACGAAAAAGTAAAACAGGAAAATTTAGAAACAAAGAAGAGAGCGCTTAACTGGTATGAGATATTAATCTTACTATATAGCTGTAGAACCTGAACTATTTACCCAAAGATGAGATTTGAGACAACAGACATCGGATTTTATAGAGTGCTGATGAGGAAGGTTTAAGGAAAATGGGAAGAAAAGTGACAAAAGCATTTAGAATCAGAAAGAGTCAGTTTAAATTCATATGTCATACAATAAAGAAATAGGGCTTTGTGAATTCGTCACTCACAGGGTATAATGTCGGCAAGAGGGAAACAGCGAGTAACCTACCTAATGAGCTTGTATAAATCGATGGTAGAAAAGAATAGTAAAAATACAATCATTGCTAACGTGTACAAAGAATAGGAAATTGGAGAGAGTCACGGTTACGTACACCATGAACGGACAGGTCATATAAAACAAGGTGATTAAATATACCTGTCTTTCCTTTGTCATATTATCATCTCTTTGCATGTATCCGTTCTCCACAGATGATTGAGTTCTTGGAGTAAAGCGTAGTCCAGTCAATTGAAACCACGCTCTTCAAGGAAGATATGGTTACAAGTAATCACACTGACGTGATCAAGGTTCATCAATGGTGTAGAAATGTTTCATAAAACTACTAGTAAGTTAGCACAATGTTTTCTGTTTTATGAAGATGGTGAATTGCTTTTAATTTGGCTATCTCTTGTGCATTAAGATTATTTTTCTCGCGAACAGGATAATTCAAAAGAAGTAAGATTATATAGCACTTATCTCCCTAGCCTCTATATATATATAATATATATATATATATATATATATATATATATATATATATATATATATATATATATAAATATATATATTTATATATGATTAGTACTCAATAAAATCCAAAATTAACTCATAGGCTTATTTCAACCTTACGCAACCCAGGTATAGACTTCAATTCGGAATTAGAAATTTAACTGACAACTACAAAAAGGAAAAAAAATGATGAATTTTTCGTCGGTTGAAATAAGCCTATTCTCTATGCTAAGTAAATTTGGGATTTTATTGTGTACTAATTATCAGGTCATCCCATAACTTCTGTCCGAATTTTAACTTTTTGTTAAAATGAACGAAATTTAAACATGAAAAGTTTTCTAAACTTAGAAAATGGGTGCCTCATGAATTGTCTGAAAACAACCTCAAATTCCGAGTTGACATAATCTCTTCTCTCCATTCTCCCCAACTTGTTTCACCTTTTTTGGATAGACTTGTGACTGGCGATGAAATGGAAATGACGGTTCCGTATAGGATGCGGTTCGAATCCTGTCAAAGGACGAATATTTTCTATGAAAATTTCTCGGACATTCAGGCCGGTAAATGTTATTTAATACTGTTTATTATAAACAGAGCATTTACTTAAATACTTGTATCTATAAAAAAGAACGTTAAACATAAAAAATGTATTTAATATATATATTGATAATATTAGTGGTCAATTTGGGAATATATATATATATATTCTCAAGAGGATAGAATCCAAGTAGGACTCAATGTCCAGGATAGAGTAATAATATAAAAAGCTCAAACACTAAAATTCCATGGTTATAGTTTATAACATTGGATTCGTAATCACGATCCAATTCATCAGACCTACAAATTCAAAAAGACTTCGTAGGTCTGATGAATTGGGTCGTGATTACGATTCCAATGTAATAAACATGGAATATTAGTTTTTGAGCGCATATATATATATATATATATATCAAAGTACATCATCACTTGATAAGACACAGAGTGTGTTGAAACAAAATGGCTATTTTGTAGTGATTTTATAACATACTTATGTATGTATATTGTTGAAATGCTCAATCGAGTTTTTTAACAATGTAAATTCAAAGTTTATGTAAATTATTAACATCGTTCATTAACTTTTGTCCAGTAGCTTATTTCCTTTCTTCCATTTAATCTTTATTTAAAAATAAATCTATTATGTAAATTTTTGTAACTATGTATAATATTTATGCATAACACCCTAATCTTTATTCGGTAAAAATTTCATTGCTAATCATGCATTACTTTTTAAGTAATACGCATATTTATGTCTTTGTTGTTTCCATTCCTTATATTATGACCGCTACTTCTATATATATATATATTTATTTATATATATATATATATATATATATATATATATATATATATATAACCTAATTTCTTGAATTAACTCATATTTTGATACAATAGATGTCAGTGAAAATGAATACCCTAACACGCCTTGTCAAAAAATGATTGAGTTTCTTCGTATCCTCAGCAGCTAATATTAAGAAAGTATGGGCTTATAAAACTCAGTAAATTTCAAAGTAAGTTATTCCAAAATTCTCTTGAATATGAAACAATACTAGGAATTTAAATTTAATTCTATAATTAAATTTGAAGTTTTTTTTTTCTGATTCTGAAACATGGTAATCCCCTGTGTAGCGACGGAACCATATATCTTTAAATTGATAAATTGATAATATATATATATATATATATATATATATATATATATACGTCTATACATATATATATATCCATATATTATATTTCTGTATATGTATATTATATATATGTATATATATATATATATATATATATATATATATATATATATATATATATATAAATATATATATATATATATATATATATAAGTAAATATATATATAGATAGTTACAGAGAGAAGAGACAGACAGACAGACAGACAGAGACAGAGAGAGAGAGACAGTCCCTTATAAACTGTTTGCACCCATACGTTGACCCAAACAAATTATCTGCTGCCATAAAACCGTGGACATATATAGAATGAGATAAACATAACATATATATATATATATATATATATATATATATATATATATATATATATAAGTAGTTCGTCGGTTGGAAGAACACTATATTTGATTATTATGTTTGCATCAGTTTGTTTAAAGTGTTAGGAATGTTCAATAGAGAAGAGATGTTTCAGTAATTACGGGACGTTGCATGAAGTTAATTTTATTGTTTTTAATTTTTCCATGTAAATACTC
>CAHIKZ030001360.1:832500-887500 GCA_903632075.3 Acanthosepion pharaonis | reverse complement strand
TTTACATTATAATATACATGATGATTGAAAAGTAACTCCCTATTTTCTGTATGATGGACTCTCCCGTCGTGTACAAATTATAGTTAGACGGGAGAGTCCATCATGCATAAAATATAGAATTACTTTTCAATTTCCCCATAGAATATGTCTGATAATATATATATTTTTTAATTATTGAAACAAATTTTTTATTTGAGCAAAATATCTATAAACAAAAAAAACAAAATGCTTTTTTTGCTATCATCTGCCAGCCACAATGATGGAGAAAGCATTACCTCACACCATCGCTAGTGAGACACGCTGGAAGAGCCACTCCGTTTCGCGAGGCTCGACCCTTAATCGAGATGCAATTCCGCCACCCCGTCCGGAGGAACCCCATCGAACGAGGGCCAATAACTCCAGAAGTCTCCACTGCCACAGGAGTAAAAAGAAATCTATCAGCAACAGAAGAATATTTAACTATTTTTTCTTTATCTCTTCGTCCCGGGCGACGGACCCCGTCTCAACCGCGGACCTGAGCAAATTGCCGGTTGAAAATGTATCCGCACATGTCGCGTCCCAAATCAACGACTTCCCCATTTTAAAATGGAAAACGATAATCCCTTCCGGTCGCTTTCCATCAGCAAGTTCTAGGCTTACGGGTTCGATTTGAAAGTGGAACCCAGCTGCATACAGACCTCTTCTGATGATGTCGTTTATTGCTGCATGCCCTGGAAAGCGGCCGGCACTACGATGACATGAGAGAGGATGCAAACCAAACTCATCAATGGATATGTTTTTATGTGGAATATTTTAAAAATATATTTCGTGTGGAATGTTAAGGAACTAAAACTTTTGGGAAGTACCTGAAAACCCTACCACGAGTTACCTCAAGCCTTGTGAGCGAAATTGGGTGGATGGAATCGTTTGTTGCGGCTTGTCTTAGCGCAAAGACAAAAATCATCTTGTCCGAGTGTAGTGATCTTGTTCAAACTGAAAATAAAGATCCACTTAGTTACAGTACAAACCACAAAGAAACAGAAAAATTGTCTGGTGAGGAACAGGCAGGATAGCCATCTTAGACAGACGAGCGGCCATGATATATTTTGCAAGAAATATATGTACTCGAAAAAGAAACAAGATATAAGGAAATTAAATGGCGAAACCAAAACGTTGGAAATTGTAAAAAAAGTTTAAGAGATATCAGCTAAGAAAATAAGTTTAAAACAAGATAAGAACGAGCAATAAGAAAATTGGCTTGACTAGCAATCGAATCTCTGAAAAATATGGCAGTTGCGAGTATAAACAAAGAGGAAAAGTGTCAATAATTAAGAAATTAGCTCAAAAGTCGCCCGATAGGGTGGGATTAAAGCTAACACCTGCGGAAGACTCTTGATTGGGCCTTTGGCTTCTTCAGAAGTGTGAGTTCCCAAGTCTTTACAAATTCTAAGCAATGGAAGCTCTCCTCCCTTTCGTTTGCATGGAACTTTCTTTTTCTCGTTACAGACTTGGCTCTTGATTTCAATCTGGTCGTCCGTTGGCGGAGATCTTTCTGCGAGGCATACTGCTGTCGTATGCGATAGGCAACAATAAACTGCAGAAGAACTCAAAGTTGATCGCTGTATTTACTCATTGCATTAATATTTAATTTAACCTGTTAAAAGTTCAACGATAATTTTTCTAGCGACAATTAATTTAAAAATAATTTGATGTACGTAGGCACTTAATTTCCGTACAAACAATCATTTTTATTTCATGGGTGACTTTTGTTGGATTTCGCAGTTAATTTCAATTATTCCTAAATTTATTTCCAAGTCATAAAAATATTCATCGTACAAAAAATTCATCGCAAAAAATCATGCAAAAATCGCCGAAAACGATCACAGTAATGGAAATTTGCGAATCCAAAATTTCTGTAACATGAACGATTGAATGATAGAGAGTTGTGTCCCTTTAATTGAAAAAGTGACAGACTGACATTCGCATGTTTTTGTCTATAGGATGTGAACTAACATGTCTTTCTACAACTTCATATCCTTGTGAGCACCCAGTTGTCCCCCTAACATCACGCCCAATCCTTTTGCTTTCGAATTATTATTCCGAATAATATAAAACTTAAACTTATGCGATGAATTTGCATGAAGAATTCATATCCTGGAAATTTTATCAAACTCAATTTTATTGTGAATACATGACTTGCCTCACACAAGTTGACATTATGTACTGTATAGAATCCGTAGAGAATCATACAAAATCATATAGAATCATGTACAATATAGAATCACTAGAAATTCATATAGAATCGTATAGAATTATGTACTGTTTAGGATCTGTAGAGAATCATATAGAATCATATAGAATTATGAACTGTATAGAATCTACAGAGAATCATATAGAATTATGAAATGTATAGAATCACGTTGAATTTTAGCGTTTCGTTGAGATTCTTAGAGATTTTAGCAACATTTTAATTTTTTGAAAATCTTTATTGCATAATCAATATGGCGGCATTCTGTTTTTCAATTTAGTTCTGTGGATTGAAGTAGTCATTGTAATTTGCTTGCTATTTATTGTGGTAATGAGATTTTTTATAGTTTTCTACGGATTCCTTCAATCTTTCTTGATATTTATTTGAAAGTTTAGAATTCAGAATAACCAGAGTATTTACATTTTGAAATATATTTTCTCTGAACCCTTTATTTTAAATTTTGTTTCTAAAGAACAATCTTTAAACGCAGACACAATCACCTCGCCGACTCTGCAGTTGGTTATTTGCGCGCAACTCAGATGTAAACGATTTTGCATTGGTGATTTAGTTTTGAGATTTTCATTGTAAAATATGATACTTTTTTTTGTATTAACCGAAAACTATTATAAATTCATTCAACAATGGAGCAAGGATATTTCGCTAACTCATGTTTTAGGGAAACATTCAACTTGCTTGGGAATATATATTTTATTTATTTTTTCTTAAAATAGAAAAAATTATGCCTTGTGACTTTAGTCTGTTGGACTCACAATGAAGACGTACATCTTTTTCACAGATAAATGTTGAGAAAAGGTAGAGGAAATATCGAGAATATTTTATCTGATGAATCTTGATTTTATGAAAAAAAATTATTTTCTTTACTCGTTCCAGAAAAAGATTAAATACAAAGTGCCAGTAATTGTAAAATACTGAATTGTAAACGGACAGAATGTAGGCAGTTGCAGTAAATTTCTGTTTGATTTTTCAATACGTTATCCAGGTGAAAAAGAATATAGATACATGTAGAGAAAGGGAGACATAGTAAGAGAATAACAGATAAAAAAAAGAGAAAGTAAAATTATATATATGATACCAGTATATGCATTTATAAAGAAAAGCGGCAAAATTAGAGACACATGTCATGTAATAGGTAAATCGGTAGTGAAGCAGTGGCAGCTATCGGTATGGACTGGGTTTAACACTATATGAGGGAAGAATGAATACTGATGTCAGAATAATTGTGCACTCGATCTCTGAGGAGTCGGCTGATCTAGGTTTTTTCACAGGTAACATGAACATGCGCAAATTAGGAAAACCGCACATTAAAAACAAATGTAAGAACGGGAACTCCAGAATCTGATAGGATGATAAAGAACAGACGGGGATTTTGCAACTAATCACAGTCACTCCAGCCCCAGCATACACTGTATACTATTGTTATTCGTCGGCTTACGGTCATATCACGTTGAAACATTCGTTACCATCGCTGAAATTAAGCAACTTCGATCTTGCTAAGGATCTAGATGGGAGGCAAAATGGAAATACCAGCTGATGTAAAATTTGATGTGCGGTTAGTTTCATTATATTCCCTTACGTGCAAATAATTTTTGGAGAGTTATTTATCCACATCTTCTCTCCATATCTATGGGTTAATTAGCCAGACTAGTATCACAACAAATGTTATTATAAAAAAAAAAATGTTACCATCTAAACATATTTCCTGGCTTCAAATAACCAGCACAGTGTTGATAAGTAGGAAGAAATGTATCAATCACTCAGCTAATGATATGCGTAGGTTTCGACCAAGGTGTAAACTGATTTTGAGACGACAGAGTTGGTTTCTTACATGAGCCAGAAAGAATCCACATTGAAACGTGTAACTCGGTTGCCAACAAGTTAAAATTTCAATGTTCTCGTTCAGTCCATGGATCGAGCTTAAAGAGTTTGTTTTGACAGGCGTTATATACCCTGATCTTGTTACAAAGAATATGAATCCGTTCATGTTGTGGTGGTATTCCAGTTGGTTAATGTACCCAATTACATCATTCATTCTCGCGCTAACTAGACGTGAATAACGTTGAGCATATATGTCAGAGACCTCACTATATACCATTTATCTATGATTAATGGACACCACTAAGTTACAGGCACACCTGAAACGTCTTTAACGTACCTGTATTGTATAAAAACGTCAGCCTCACACACATCTACACACACATATAAACAGACACACACATACATATATATATATATATATATATCTCGATCTATCTCTCTCTCTCTTTCTCTTCTCTCTCTCTCTCTCTCTCTCTATATATATATATATATATATATATATATATATATATAGATAGATAGATAGATAGATAGATAGATAGAAAGACAGACCGGGTGTAACAGCATAATTGTCCATGTCACACATAATTATATCTAAAAAAAAACCAGTAAATTGAATTTCTATTTTCCAGGTTTTCAGATAAGACCTTTAGCCATATTGACACCATTTGTCGTAAGAATCCCTAAGAAACCCTTTGATTTATTCAGTTAGAAAGAGAACAAGTTAAAATCATTTCGTAAGAACCCCACTGTCTTCCAAAATGAACAATGGCCAAAGGAAAAAGTTCATACAGACCTTCAGTAATGGCACCAACATTCATACTCTGGCTTCTATCTTCAAAGTCCTTTCGAGAACCATCAAGAGAACGGTGAATAAGTTTAAAATAGAGGGAACAATACAGAGGGAAACTGGATCAGGAGATCACAACGGGAAGAAGGATCATCATTTTATCTTAAAGCTAAATTGATCAATTAGAAATGATCCAACTCAAACCATAAGATGTTTAGCACGCGCGAGAGGAGTTTCAGCTATGGCAGTCCAAAGAGCAGTGAAAAAAGATTTAAAAATAATCGTACATGTAACTTTTGAGGCAAATTGTTACTCCAGGATAGAAAGTCCGAAAATCATTCTGGAATAATATATAAATATTTGAACTTTATTTAAATCCTTCATTAGCTTTCGATCCTTATTATTAATTAATTAATAATGAACATGTAATTTTTGTTTATGATCAATTTCATTACGATTCTTCTGTTAAGCTATGAGAGTGATTATACATTCTTATTGCTCAAAGTAGAGTCCAGTACTGTTTTAAAAAGCTTGGAGAATTCCAGTAAGATATCTTTAATCATGTCTAAGATACAACAACGGTTCAAAGCTTAATTCAACAAATGAAATTTTTTTTTCTTTTACACCCGGTATATATATTTATTATTTAAACATCATTTTATTGGATAATAATATTTGAGTAGATGGTCCGCTTATTCATTAAACAATATTTAATTCGGCTACCGTCCTAAAAATTCTAGAAATCTTATTAGAAAAAATAATCCCCCCTCATGAGAAAATAAATACGCTTTAATAAAAAAAAGTTCGTCTACTCAAATATGAGTATCCACTAAAAAATAATATTAAATTAATAAAAATCTGACAGATTACTAAATAGAAAATCCATTTTTTCGTTTAGAATATATATATATATATATATATATATATATATATATATATATATATATATATATGTGTGTGTGTGTGTGTGTGTGTGTGTGTATATGTGTGCAAATATATAGGAAAAATAAAAAAACACGTTAGGTTAATAATCCGAAGTTCTTTAGTATTTTTGTATTTATTTTTAAATAAGAGTGTTCACTTCATACGTAGAGCCTAAATTATAATTATTTTTTAAAATAGAATCATGTTTTTTAAAATAATTATAATACACACAGACATACACACACATATATATATATGTGTGTGTGTGTGATTGTGCGTGGGTGTTTGGATGTGCGTGGATGTGAGTGGGTGTGTCTATCTCTGTGTGCATGTGTTTGTCGAAAGATGGGAATAGATTGGGAAATATATAATATATATGGAAATATCCATTTATATTGACTATCCGCTTAGGTGAAACCTTAGTAGGTTTGTCTGGCTCTCTAGGTTTGACTAGGTCTGCTCTACTTTTGTATTGAGTAATTTTTAGTTACTTAGTTGTTTACTCGTATCGGGTTTTTTTTTCTTTGGGCTTTTGACCTGTATGCTGTACGATTATTTTCGACAGACGTTCATGTTCATAGCTCTTTCATTTTTTAAAAACCTTTTTTCCTTCGAAATTGATTTGACCATTAGAAAATCAAAAAAACCGAAGTTTTTTCCGAGACGAGTGTAGTTATATATATATATATATATATATATATATATATATATATATATATATAGGAATTATATACAGGTACACAGACTTACACTCACAATCATACACACACACCAAAACACAATCACATGGGTACACATACATCTCTCTCTCTTTCTCTCCATATATATATATATATATATATATATATATATATATATATATATATATATGTGTGTGTGTGTGTGTAGTTTAAGAGGGGGAGATGGAGATGCAAATTGAGAGCACGTAGAGGCAAAAAATGCTATAATTAAGACATGAATTCCTGAAACCTGTTTTATTATTGTCCTTTCTCCTCAGTGAAGTGTTCGCATTATGTTTCACCCACAGTTACGTCTTAGTGGCGTTGCCGCCTGGCTCGGGGTTGAAATAATTAAAAAACTGGAGTGCCGAGAGGGTATCATGGTGCGTTGTCATTGAAAAACTGAATTTGGGAAGTATTTCGTTTCCAGAAGCCGTTAGCAAGACATCGTTTGCTTGCATATCTGCAGCGTTATTCAAAAAGAAAGAGCAGATTTCGAAAAGATTATAAAAAACAATGCTAGGAGACACCCATTCAGCATCTGTCTATATTTCCGAGATGGGGTATCATGTACACTATTTACATTATTCGGACTATTGTCCTCATCTTTTTCGCCATATTTTTTACAACGTGCAGTTGCGGAAAGAAATATAAAGGGGAGACAGGCCGCCACTTAAGGTAAGGCTTCAAGAAGACCAGAAAGCTGTAACACGAGGGGAAGTGGAAAAATCAGGCATGGCTGACCACATATGGAGAGAGAAGAGAGATCACATCCCTTTGTGGGATCAGGTTGAGATCATAGACAACGAACACCATTGGAAAATACGTAAACTTAAAGAAGAAGCACATATGTTGGCCACAAAAATCTCCTGAGCCGACCAAGCAAAGAAATGAATACAATATGGGAACCAGTAATAAGAAGTGTCATAGTAAAGCGATAATAACAACAAAATTGCAATATGAGCTCTGGTAAATACATGGGATGATAACAGCAAAAATTGTAATATGATCTCTGTTAAAAATGGTTTCTGAAGACATTAGTTTTATAATACCCAGAAATTCATACACATACGTCATCAAGGACACATTCTGGATAAATGCGTTGGTTCGATCCAGTGACATAGTATGAGTGCAATACCCGGTTAAGGCAGGTGGAGAACTTGGAGAGGGGAATTAACAAAAGATAACTGGCATCCATTACACATGGCACGTGGAACTAGACCAGTCTACCCCAATGAGCGAAATAAAGGGTTCAGTTCGACATTCGAACAACCTGAAGAAGGCCGGAGCGTACAACGGCCGAAACGTTGTAATAAATATGGCGACAAAGATGAGAACAATAGTCCTAATAATGTAAATAGTACCCATTCAGCACTTCACTCGATACGAAAGGTTCAAATTTTATTAAAATAATTTATTTTTTTCAGTCTTGTTTAAATGCTTCATTTTGATTTTTTTTCAGATTTTATTTAAATTTAAATTGTTAGAATTTGTGGAAAAGAGGATCATGTTCATCGCAGGTCACCATAGCTTATCCCATGCAATTTTCCTCGGCGACGGTATATAAATGAATGTCTGTTCCACTTATGCCTGCTACTCTTGAAGTGCTGAAGCTGTGACGTCATTATCCACAGATCAATTGATTCGAGTGTAGCAAGAAACAGAATTCCGTTTCGACGTTTGTCACGAAACACATGGCGTTCATCTTGAGTGCATCCAAGTTGAACAACTTTAAAATAATAATCTTTGAACCTTTTTCTATCAAGTAATGTGTTGAGTGGGTTTCTGTCTTTGTGAAATTGTTTTTATTAAATTTTTCAAATCTGCTCTTTTGAATAAATAATTCTCTCTCTCTCTCTCTCTCTCTATATATATATATATATATATATATATATATATATATATATGTGTGTGTGTGTGTGTGTGTGTGGAAATATATAGAAAAATAGATAAATAATCCGTTGTTCTTTATTATTTTTGTTTTTATTTTAAAAAAAAACAGTGATCAATAAAAAAAGTAGAGCCTAAACTAATAATTATAATTATTTATTTCAAAATGTCATTCCTTGGCTTAGCCTCTTTCCGATACAAATTCTTAACCCTTATGCCCCCTATTGGATGGTGGCTTCAGCCGTTTCCATAGTAATTAATTCTACGAATGAATATGCATATAAAGATGCGTAAACTTCAAGATTCCAAAGTTATTCCAAAATAATTTCGCTTGATTTGGCTCTGGTTTTTGAAACCTGAGAACCTTATATAGCGAAGGAATTATATTTTTAAAAACATAATTATAATTATCTATCTATCTATCTATCTATCTATCTATCTATATACAAATATATATATACATACATATATATATATATATATATATATATATATATATACATACATACATACATATATATATATATATATATATATATATATATATATATATATATATATATATATATATCTGCGCAGTTCACATTCCTTCCCCCGGTTTTTGAACAGTTTTATTCTTTTGTTTCCTGTTTCGGATTGGATTTCCAGTATCTGACATTGTCTTTCACTACCACTAACCCCCTTGCGTCTCAGTGTCTTTATTGTCTTGCTTGACGTGAAATGATTAAAATATCCGTGTGTATGTTTGTTAATATGTGTGTGTTAATGTGTGTATGCATGCATGCATGCATGCGTGAGTGTGTGTGTGTGTGTGTGTGTGTGTGTGTGTGTGTGTGTGTGTGTGTGTGTGTGTGTGTGTGTGTGAAACTGGTTCTTTCCAAAATACTTGCCTAAAGAATCAAGTTATTTCGGATACACTGATGATGTCTTATTAATATATCTCCACATGACGATATTAACGTATTAAGCAAACTAAGCAACACAGAACGTACAAAAATGTAACTGTGAAGCATCAACAAACAAATACATCGACTTTCATTGATATCAAATTAAACTGGACTGTCAATGATATAAAAGTAAATCACTGATATAAAAATCTCCTTTTAAAAACGATCTGGAAAACTTATTTTCACGACCTAATGATAAACTACGATGCAGAATTATTATCAGTTCTCTTTAATAGCATTTCGAATATGTAGCCCTTAATATTTAAATGAAGTGAAATGCATAGGAAGTGTTTTAAACTTAAATAATATCTTTATTAATTCATGCATAATGCTAAAAGTAAAGCATACCAGATTTATAAAACAAGAAAGAATATAAATAATATTAATAAGAATATCTTTAAAATTGACACTATTTTTCTATTTATTACTCAATAACGTCTACCATTAAAAATAATGGAACTTAAATTTTGTTACAAAAACTTGTAAAAGAATAGGAAATTAATTAATACGCAACAAAATAATAATAACCTAAATCCTGGAGTAATACTTTATACGATAAACTGTAATAAAAATCACAAGAAATATATATTGGAAAAACTTTTGGTAATAGAAATAAAATATATCCCAAAAGGTATTTTTTACGAAACTGTATAGTAACTGAATTAGTTGTCCATCGTAATGAACTTAATTTATTCTTAAACAATGGCTTTTAATTAAAAGAATGTGCACTTTATTAAGGGAAAAATCAATAGAAAATGCAGTAATTCTTCACTCAGCCACGGTAAATTACGTCTTGGTGTATACAGCATTCCACGTTTCTTCGCAGAATCACGACTGTTATACTGTGGAATATTTAAAAATTAACAATGATAAAAAATAAAAACAAAAGCTGTATGAAGTTACATGTAGCCAGCTAGACTGACCGTCAGATATATCGAATGCAAGAAATGTAAAATTTAAATTTATAATTAATCATTCCTACATCATCATCGTTTCTCTTGATGTCTAATCAAAACCGAAATTTGTTTAGATTTTCGTTCCATATACATGCATAGATATATTTTCCTCAATAACAAAAGCTTCTTTAGTTTGAAGATGTTTTTTCAAAGGTAGAAACGTGTTGCATAAGTGTGACGTCGTCCCCCGGTTGCAGCGCCGACTGTGACGTTCTATCCTGATTTACCACGGCGCCAGTTGTGACGTCTTCGCCGCGGCGTCAGCTGTTCGATCCTCGCTGCTCCGTCCGGGTGTCGCTGCTCCAACGTGACGTTCTAACCCTTTGGTGATTCGGGTAGGAATCTGGTTAGATTGATACCAGCCTCGCCGTTCCCAACCTGCTTCCAACGCTTGGTTACCAGGGTAACTGCACTGATCTCCAGTCTGCCTACCCACGTTGTGAATTGATCTTCGACAGACGAGATCAAACAGGGGTTGGGGCCGTAATGCAAGCTGAGTTCAACGGGGTGATAACACACAAATATGTATAAAAAAAAATAAAAAAAACTCACAAAGTTCAAAGTATCAAAGAAAAAGGTAACAAACTTTTTATGTCTAGTTGTTCGGTACATAGGACTGTGTCTACCTCCCGACCCGTTCTGTGGATTGTGGCACGACGCTTTCGCTAGGCAAACTTTAACGCTTCAAGTTGTCTGCTCTCTAAGAAATTTGTGTTTCGGTGTGTCTGGACGAAAGTCGAAAAAACTTATTTCTGTGGTCTGGTTCTAAGTCGCTCTTCAAACTACTTGTTCTTGGTTGAAGAAGAGTCCAAAATTTTGCGTGAATCTTGGTCAGCTATCTTGAGGCGGTTTCAACACTGGGCACTCATCTCTGCTGGGTGCCGTCCGGGGCTCAACTCTTCTCTCCAGAGTCTGAATTATTGGGCACTCATCTCTGCCTGTCCGGGGCTCAAACTCTTCTCTCCAGAGTCTGAATTACTGGGCACTCATCTCTTTTATTTCTGTACGCGAACTAAATTCTTCTCGCCAGCTTGGGTCGAACGAACTTCTTCTCCGCAGGGCCAAACGAACTGGCCTCTTCTGCCCGCTTCGAACGAACTCTGCCCGCCGTCCGCGGCTCAACTCCTCCTGCCGTCCGCGGCTGCACTGATTTCTGTCTGGTGGGGCTTCGTTTTTATTGACGCCGTCAAAACTGGGGTGGGTCTGTCGGCGCCAGGGGTTTCTTCGATAATTCTAAATACGTATCCATCCTTCTTATTTCTGGTTAGGGATTTTCCACTTTTTCCATTTTTGGTAACTCTTTTCTCACCCCACTCTTTACTGTGCTTCTGAGGGCGTGCACTAACTTCCCCACTTCTTCGTATCGGCTTCTCACACTTACACTCTGGATAGAGGTCGTCGACTGATTTTCTTCGTGCGTCACGTGACCTCTCTCGGCCAATGAGGTCCTGGTCGGGTATCTTTCCTCCTCCTTCGTGCGTCATGTGATCCACTTGGCCAATGACGTCTTAGTCGGGCGTGAACAACCCGTGGCTTTGTTTTGGGAAAAAATACCTTGCTTAACTAAAAAAAAAAAAATAATTAAATCGCCCTTTATCATGAGCGGCCGACGTGACAACCCTCGGTTTTAACACGTGGTGTTTGTCAAACAGTTTATCGCTAATTGGACATGATCTTGACATGGTCAAGAAAGAAATTTTCCCAGCCTACCTGGCGTCTCTAAAGCAAAAATAAAAATATTTCATTTTCCTTTCGGCCCATGTGTTGATAACAAAAAATCTTTATTATCACAGGGCAAACGTTTATTCTGTCAAAAGAAAGAAAAATTTATCCAGTGAAAACTTCTTGTGTGGGATTTTTTAATTCTTTACACCCAGCCAAGACTGTCTGTGTTTCGTCAATGTTCAACAATGGATTTCTTCTTTTTGGTGACATCCATTGATAACAAAATTCCATTTTTCGTGGACAAGCGGAAATCGGTCAACGCTTGTTCGTAGGTGACCTAGATATTTTCGACATCTGATATCTATCAACAATAACCTTTTTCCTCCTCATTTCCGTCTCTTAAGCCGTGTATGCGTGTGTTCGCCTATGACCCGTCTCGTAATACTTTTTCTTTCTTTCTTCTTCGTTTTCTCTTTCTTTCTCCCAAATCGCTTGAAAGAATTATTCTTAAAAACTAAAATATTTTTCGGCCTTAAATAATCCTCAAATGGTTGATAAACCGTAAAAAAGCAAATCATATATCTATAAATATTTCTTTCAAATCGTCAGGATGCATGGTGCCACATAAGGTTTTTTTTTTCATTTGTCATTCATTTTCTTTCTTTTAGTTTGATACTGAGAATTTATCTATCATTTTGTCCATTATCATCCTTACATACTTAATTCCCTTTATTGTATCATTTCATGTCTTATCAATTTAGTAGACGTGACTGATTTTCACGGACGACTTTATATCGTACGAAATTAATCAGTTCAATGGCCAATTTTCTAAGCAATATTGCGGAAGCAAGCTAGGACATAAATTATCGGTATGAAAATGCCAAACGGAATTTGATATTTAGTCTTCTTGCATCCTGGTAGCATCACTGGCAAAAATATGAATACATTTTTTAAAATTTTTTCACCCCAAGCAAAACGGGAGTATCACTAGCACGCAAGGGGTTACAGAGAGTGGGAGTAAGAGTAAAGAGGCGTGATTGAGGAAAGGATGAAGAGAAAGACGGTGAATAGATCAAGGCAACTGGAGATGTCAATTGACATTGCATTTTAATAGTTGGAGATTATAGCTGTCAGCGAAGCAAGTAAGAGGAGGCGAGTCCCACAGACTGTATGTGCGAGACGAAGCTATTAGTGTAGAAGAGAAGACTACATTTAACCGTTTCGACAGTGAAAGGTTGGAAGAAATGCTGACCTAGTGGCACGTTTAAATTCATGCAGTTTAGGAACTAGCGAAAGTAGCTCGTCGGAGCAGTTACTGTGAAAGTATTTGTTGAAAAGACAGAGGGATGCGACGACTTGTCTGTGAGAGTGGGGGCTGTAAACGTGATGCCAGATCAAGGCCAACCACGATGCATATCCGCCTCTAGATTTTGTCGAGGACCCTAAGATGAACAACGGGGGCTCCAGACCATATATGACAGCAATATTCCATGCAAGGGCAAATGCTTGATTTATAGATTTGAAGGATGGAATCGGGTGGGGGGGATAACTTTCTGGTGGGACAGAGAGAAGGAAGCATTATTATCGATACTGTTAATCTTGTATATGGCAATGACAGATGGACATCTTCTCGAGACATAGGATACATTTGAAATGGCGTCTCTATTATCATATCATTATCATATTTTATAATCTTTATATCATTATTATATTATAGTATTATCATATCATTTATCATATTATATAATTATCATATCATTAACATATTATATAATTATCATATCATTAACATATTATATAATTATCATATCATTATATTATAATGTCATTGGCATTTCTAATAGAAATGAAAACAATATTAAAATTATTTTTGCATTAATGCCTAACTATTACCTTGCAATGAAAGATGAATTCAGTATGATATTCGACATTTAATTTAACAGAAGTGGAGGGGTCGTTGACAAAAAACGTTTGTGCCCAAAGGGGTCACTGTCTGAAAAAAAAGTTTGGGAAACATTTCTCTGGAGCAATCTGTTTACTGGACAATCCCCTAAATGATGAAGAGGAGACAAAGCAACATGTTTCTAACCGGGGATTCTTAAAATATTATGGAAAGAACATGTGATAAAAGAGGCAGTCTTAAAGAAAACAGTAGTAAAAATAATGAATTTACACTTTCAAATCGGAGTGATTGAGCTCTCTTGCCTTAAGGTTGTTTAAGAGATGAAAAAATCTGAATTTAAAACCAATATGATGAGTGAGGCACAGTGGAGTAATGGATAGTGGTTGGAGTTCGAATTCTAGTCAAATCCATTACATTCACTTAGGTGCTAATACCCTGGGGAAAAGCATGAATCCTCTTCTTTACACCCCAGTTTTGGTTGAATAGAAGGACACACCGGGTTCTGTAGCCTTGGATGTCAACTGGTCTACCGCAAAAAGAAATGGCAAACTACTGCGGGAAAAATATGCCTCGTTAGTCATGTATCGAAAGATACATGACCGCCTAAGCGTTTATCAAGCATGCCACATAACACTGATATTGAATTGCGTGCTAGTACTCTTGGGAAAGGTATGAATTCTCTTCTTCTCCCCACCCCTAGCTTTGGGTAAATAACATGACAGACCGGGTTCTATAGCCTTGGATGGTAACTGGTCTAACGAAGAAAGAAATGGAAACCTACTGCGGAAATAATCTGCCTCGTCAGTCATGTATCGAAAGATACATGATTGCCTAAGCATGCATCACGCATGGCACATAACTGACTGAAGAAGGAAGATAGTATCTGTGCAAAATATGTGAGAGACGAAGAAGTCTTAAGGGAAATAAGACACGGACTGGATGGAAGACTTTGAAAGATAATTGAAATAAATTTCAGAAATGGCAAATAATGAAAGCGAGAAGTTAAGCTTAATCATTAAGTGTACGAAGTCATGGTTGTCAGCAAAAGACGCGGCTTTCAACGTGTGAGCTGCGAACAGCGAAGAGCGAACGTCAAAATCAAACAAAAGAGAATATTAACTCTGTAACAAGGGACGACATGTGTGACAGAGAAATCCGGACGTGAATAGAGAACTATGCTTTTCAGAAATTCAGCACCATTATTAAGAGAAAAGGTGTTATCAGAAACAGAATTTCTATGTCCTATATAATCTCCTCTGAATACTGGACAATCTCCTAACTGATGAAGAAGAGACAAAACAATATGTTTCTCTCCAGGGATTGTTTCAATACTATGGGCAGAACATGTGATCAAAGAGGAAATTTTAATAAATAACAAATAATAATTTATTATAAAAAATACTGTTTAAGTGATGAAAACTACATTTAAATCACGTATTAAGAGAGATGGACTGTGCAAGGCTGTCTTGGCTTCGAAAGATCGCTATGGTTATCGCCGCAGTACATGTGGTGCTCCTGCGACGCTGATGGCCCACGGGAGTCGTGACGTAAAGAAAAGTAGAAAATAGACTTGAAATCTTTCGAGGAAAGTCGGGTTCAGCAAATGAGATGGGTAAGCAAAAAGATAATTAATTCAGAACTCATCAAAATGATGTCGCTGTAAGAAAATAAATGAAGAGAAAATGAAAAAAAAAATGTCAAAATAGATATATTTCCCTGTACATTCTGTCGATTATACGAAAAAACGAAAAACAATATCAAAACAATCGGTAATTTGCTAATTTTCGCCAACAATCTCTTCTAAGCTGATGATTCTTCAAATATAATTACACCAATACAAAATCATGTGCGTAAAGAAAACAGTCCTCTTCATTACTTATTTTCTCAGTTTAGTGTGACACAAGACAACACGTGAGGAACACCTAATTCGTATCAAGTTCACTATAAAATAATAATGTTTGACAAAAGTACACCTTTACCCAGAGCGTACAGATGAAGAACCGTTTAAAAATGTCTATGGTTGGCTTGACTATGTTGAGCTTAGAATAACTTTCTAGGAGAATAAGACCTATTTAGCCTCGTTCAGAACAACATTAAGTTTCCACATGTCCTCCATCATTAGCAATACAAAGGGTAATACGATTTTGCAGTTCACGGAATACATTTGCCAACTGATTTACCGTAATGCCTGAAATCACATTAGTTATTTTAGCTATACTTAAAACTAGGTACAGTAAACTTTATAACATTTTTACAGATTATTTCTATCGCAAATACAAATAAAATTATAATTTTTTTAAAGTGCACACGAACTTTACGGACACCCTGTATAACGTCTTACTGCTATTATTAGAATCAGAAACTGTTTTTTTTTCTTAGCTGGAATCTTTATCTGGTAGGATCATACTGCAAACTGTTAATAATTGTTAATATGAATTCATTGAAGAGTAATCAGGCGTCGATGTTTCTAAAGATGAACTAAACTTTTTCAATCTATATAGTTGATGGATAAATGTAAACGGATTGCTCCAGTGCAGTGTTTTCCCAGACTTTTTTCAACCAGTGACCCCTTTGGGCACAAACTATTTTGTCAATGCCCCATCCGTCAAATTAAATGTCGAATAATATTATGAATTCATCTTTCATAGCAAGATAGCATATCAATGCAAAAATGATTTTAACCCTTTGGCCCTGACCATCGCTTTACCGGAGGTAGAGAAAAATGACTATTTTTATATCTACTGTGAAATATTACATACCAATTACTTGCGAATTTTGACAGAGTGGTTCAGACAGAAGGGTTAAAATTGTTTAGGAACGCTGGGCTCAAAGGGTTAACATTGTTTTCATTTCTATTATAAATGCCAATACAACAATGATATGGTAATATTATAATATGATAAATGTCAACGAACAGTCGTTGCCCCTTTTGTAATGCCAACGAATACTTGTTGTCACGTTCTTAATGCTCGTTGTAGTAGAGACTTTGTAATCGCAGATACAACTATAGTAACGCCGTTGAACAATTCTGCTGTCAGACGCCTTCGAATAGCACTCGCACTAATAGTACTTGATGGATAATTCTCGCTCGAATAGTAATTCATATAGTGATCTAAATAGAGAAAAAAAGTATCATGAATAGAGTAGAGAATAGCGGTCCGTATAGTAATAGAGGATAGAATAGAAATAACGATCAATTAGGCACACGCTACCTCCCATATATGCGTTTCCTCTATGATCACGTGTTCTACTTAATTCAATAATGGGATCGCCTGTGTTTGATCACTGGCGATCTATGTTCAAACTCAAGTGTTGACAGCGACACTTTATTCCTATATAATAATATATGATAAATATACAATATAATAATGATTATCATATGATAAATACAAAAACAATATTTGATAGCTAATCTCAATGTTTTCAATACGATGTTTGACTTTGGTGTATACTAGCTAAGGTTCTTACTCTAGGTTCCATGTTGCATAAAAATAATCGTAGATCTCGAGTTGTAATTTGCAGACGGTTACTTTCTTTAGTAAGAAGCTGTGTAACTGCGTTGAAACGACTTACAGTCATATAGGAAGTTGAAAAATCAATGAAGAAAAATTTGATAGCTTCCCGCAGCTTTACATATCTTTCAGAAACTTCCTTTTGTCGCCCATATTGTATAATGCCTGAAAATTTGAAAAAAAATTGGATAAATGCCCACCGCCCCCTGCATAAGTTCACCGCCCCTATCTGAAATAAAAATTCCTAGTTCCCGCCATTTCACATAACAGAGCCCACAAGGTGACGCTAGCGCCCACGTTGCGGGACTCTGCTCTAGAGCATACAAACTTCTTCTTCATAAAAAAATCTTATATTTCTTGATGTTTGAATATCTAGTTTTTAATATTGTCTACTATAGAAATAGAAACTTTTAAGCCTGAGGTGTAAACTAGCCTAACCTAACTTATAGCAGAGGTTATAAACCAGAATAACGTAAAATAAAACCAAATATTACATTGAGAATGTTGAGGGTAATTAGAGTAGTAAATAAAAGAGGATTTAATTCAAGTATAATAAATAGTCTACAATATTTACTAAGCTTAGTAGGGTCATTAAGAAGTAAAGACTGTGTTTTGCTAACCTTCCAAATGGGACAAGCCTACCTACCTTTGAAACAGGAATTGCAATCTTGGTCTGTTATCTGGATTTGAGCATTGCTGTAATGGATGTCAGGCCTTCGGCAGACACCACCACAACCACCACTACCACCTCCAAAACAAAAGACATAGACACCTGCACACACACACACACACACACACACACACAAACACACACACAAACACACACACTTACACACATAAACACACGCACATACACACACACATGTATATATATATATAATATTTAAATCGAATGCAGAGCCAATAGCGTCGAAACTAATGTATCTTGCTTGTAAGTTGTAAGTGTAAATAACTCATAATTTACTATCATTAAAAAATATTTAGTTAACAATAATAATTTATATAATAATAATAATAATAATAATACCAACATCCGCTACTCAGAGTTTCATGTAATAACAATCATCAGGCTGTGTCAACTTTGGCATTGATCAGTTTATTTCATAGAGTAAGCTTTTACCTTATGTTAAGTTTTAGCTTTTATTCTTACTATTTGCGTATATATATATATATATATATATATATATATATATATTAGTAGATCAACCAATCACGCTACCTTGGTTTCAACCTTTCGGTATCCTCATGCAATATAGGCCAAAATATCACCTGAGGATAGCGAAAAAAGTATAGATTGAGGTAGTCAAGTATTATTGCCAGGCTATGACTGAGGGTAGCACACTTCATAACTCTACTCACCAGGTTAGTTTATACCCAATTCTACGATTAATATTATCAAACGTTTTTTTTAATTAAAATGCTACGTGATGGTAATTTTTTGAAACGTAGCTTAGATGTGAAACAAGGCCCATTGTATGGGGCACCTAGTGAAGATCGAAAGCATTATTCACTCTGAGATAAGCTTGCTACCCATTACACCTCGTTGAAATGCCCCAAATGATTTTCTAAGAGTAAAGTCGAAAGTTTGGAGTACCTAATGAACATTAAACTCACTACTCAATCGTAATTAATCTAACGAGACATGTTTGATAACAATTACACTACGTCGAACTACCCAAATGTTATGAGATGATTCCAGCTGACGTAAGGCTTATATGAACTCATCTAACAGTAATCAGGTATCTACATTTCTAAAAAAGAACTAGATTCGGTCTCTTAACACAACTGTTTTGTTAAAGAGTACCTTAGAATATGTAAACTTATCATCATAAAGGTTTATATTTGTCGACTTTTGGATTGCTCGCTTTTTTATTTTTTTGTCAAGCACGGCACTTCTTAAAAACAAGTGACATAATAATATACATCTTATGATATGATAAAAGTAGGGTGTATATTCCGGCGTAGTATATTATGTCGTACCTAATTTTATTTTCGGTGTTATAAAGTAGCCTAGACTAACGTATACGGTGATTATATAACAGCCTAGCTTAGTATAACTCCGAGTATACTGTGGGCTGGGGGTATAATTTGAACAGATATACAGGTAGTTTTTCATATTTTTTACAAGACAGGTCCACCAATATCTTCTTCTTTGGTTCCGTCTCTCAGGCAGAAACTCACGTGCTAGCAGCAGAATCCCGAAAGAACGATACGCTATGCACTCTTTTGTAATTAGATTCTGCGCCATAATTAATTGGTTACATATCGGCGGTTTAATTATGTATTTAGCCCGTGCTAGGTAGAGGTGCGATAGTGTCATGACTTTTCCAAGGGCTTCTGTTCGGAGGTGAGCAAAATGCCAAGTCGATTTGCGGATTCTTCATTCGCATCTTACGCTAATCTCATTTCCATAGATGCAAAGTAGTTAAAAAAAACTCCAACAAAAACCTCAAAATACAAACAAAAAACTGAGTGATGAAAACGGAAACTGGAGTCGAAACTTTAAAAGAATATTACTCTCAATCCTATTTACAGAAAATTCTAACAGTATAGAACATAGCAAATATCATGGTAATATAACCGTTTCCTTATAAGGAAACAGTGGGCATACATTGAGCGTCCAGCCTGTACTGTTATCGGTTCAAATTTATGAAATATTTCTCTTATAACACTTTTAAAGAAAATAGGTTTCTCATGTCCAGTCGCTGTTATCGCTCTATCGAATATTGATGGTGGTTTCTTTCTTAAACATTCGTTTGAAGTAATGTTGAATATCAACATCTTGATTATTTTCTCTTCGAGCTACATGTGCTATCCATTTTAGTTGTTGCTGATGTTGGTAGTCCTCAAGTGATGTAATCTCTGATATTTTGTACATTGTTTGTGATTCTGTTGCGCCAGTCCACAATGTTAAAAAAGAATGGTCTTTGTCAAGAGCTCCAGGGTTTATTTGCTCAAAGCCATTTTGAAACATTGATCTTAGACATCGGTTGTATAGACCTAGCAGAGTAGATATTTCTGAAAGCATCTGACGTCATGCATGATATCCATATGAAAGTTTTGAGCTGACGAGATTATTTAAGTACATGACTCGAGTTTTTATTTGGTCTTTTGTTTTTGCAGTAATTTATGGTATTGGGTGAAACTACCTTCGGATCAGCCTATTCAATGTTCAATTCCCTTATCTGCTAAACTAAATCTTATATATAAAGTGCAGTGTATGTGTGTGTGTTTGTGAGTGTGTGTTTCCAAGCAATTATTTCGCACCCACTGGTCCGATTTCAATGATTCATATCTCATTCAAAAGCCCTAGAAAAATTAGTCGCAGGGAACGATTATCGTTGTGCACAGATCAGGGCTGTCAGACTATGCGAGGTTAACAATATATATTAATATATTATACTAGCCATTGTCGTTGCTTTCGGGTTCAAGAAGAGTAACTTTTATTTTTCTTGTGTATCCAAAATAGATGTGCACGTATCATTACAATCTAGCTTAATAACCGCCCTATTTAAGCTAGCTCCTGTGGAGGACTCTTGGTTTGGCCATCATCCCAATAGCTAGGGAGGAGTAGACGTGATAGGGATCAATAAACTACAGAACTCAAAATTGATCGCTGCATTTAAGTATTGAAGTAATGTTTTAGTTTACTTTTCAAAGTTCAAAGATAATTCTTCTGCTGCCACTTAATTTAAAGATGATTTGATATTCGTAGATCCTTATTTTCCGTACAAACAATTATTTTTATGTCATGACTTACAGAACAGGGGACAATTTATAAGATAAAATCAATATAGTGTAAATATGGGAAAATAGAAATTAGAATTAGTTATACATTCAACATTTGAAGAGTTAGAGAAGCATTATAACTAATTAAGTAAAACCTATATTATGGGATATAGTTAGCTATTATGTTTCTCTATCTCTTCAACTGAGTTTAGCTTAGTATTTACTAATTCCACATCCATCAATTATTTTCAGGGTAGGTATTATCACCGCTTTCATTCCATATCATAGATTTTTTGAAAAGTTTATCTTGATTCCTGTTCTGGTGAAACTTAGTGGCAAGAATAAAAATTAAAATACTATTTAGATGAAGACCATAGAAACGGATGTGGTGACATTAATTGTGACAGGAAAAATAAGATGGTGTATTACTGCCGTTCTACAAACCCGATGCTCGCACTGTTAAGCATAAGGCATTCGTTCGCTTTTCTGCTCGGCAATACAAACAGTCGCCTAGTGAGAAGTGGTCAGCGGATTCGCGTATGAAAATAGCTCTCACAATTGACGAAGAGCACCCACATCCGTGTATCGTCGGTATTAATATCCGCCAAGGCGAAGTGTTTCGGAAACGGCTGATAGCTGAATTCGCCAACAGATAATTGGCAGCGGTTTATTCCAGTCGAGTGACTGGAATCAAAGAGTGTACTAACAGGAAGTTGAATAGCAACAACAGATTCGAAACATCGGCGGATGAAGTCTGTATTGAAATTGAAATGAACTACGGGGTTTATGATTCATCTGCAGGTTTCGGAAATGCCGATATGACAAGAGATTGAATAGTTAAAATTATCTTTTCTTTGATTGTTACAGTACAAAAAAAAAAAATAACCAAAGAAATAACTAAATAAAAGAGTAAAAAAAAAAATACTTGCTGTTCAATAAGCTTCTTTTTTTTTTTAGTAATGTCTCTGATATATTCACGAAAAATGAACAGAAAGCTGGTTTCAGTGATCTGGGTATTGTTGAGAATAGGTTTGACTACTAAACGAACTGATACAAAATCTTAAGAACTGGGAAAAATGTATCTGACAATATCGAGTGTACAGGTGTATAAAAAGTGAATATACGACAATACGGAGGATACTACGGCAAACCAAATATGGACAAAAGATTGTGCGCATATATATATATATATATATATATATATATATATATATATATATATATATATATATATATAAGCAAGAAAGAATGATGGAAAGTTTTCACAGAAGTTCAGGGAACTTATCGAAATGTTGATTGCTGCTTGCGATTTCACCCGCCTTCCATGAACAACGTCTAATAAATTAGCAGAAGTTTTTTGGATAATAATGTAAATTCCGTTTTGATCGCGTGAAGAGACAGAAAAGACCTACTCGTCTACAGTAAGAAAATGATAGAAAGAAAGGAAGGAAGTAGAAAGGAAGGAAGAAAGAAACAACGAAACAAAAAAAAGAAGATAGATTGATTTAACGCCTATATATATATATATATATATATATATATATATATATATATGTAAAGATTTATTGCGAATATATATATATATATATATATATATATATATATATAAATATATATATATGTATGTATATAAGCACAATCTCTTGTTCATATTCAGATATTCAGTTTGCCGTAGTATTCTATACTCCGTATTGTCGTATATTCACTATTTATACACCTGTACACATATATGAACACACACACATACATACACACACACATATATATATATATATTTATATGTGTGTGTGTGTGTATGTGTGTGTGTATATATATATATATATATATATATATATATATATATATATATATATATATATGATATGACACTTACTGGTCAAAGTTGAAATAGACCAGGAAACAGTTGTATTAAAAGAGCTCGATACATGTATTAAGAAAATAAAAATAAAAAATTAAGATGGACAGCTTTTAAATTTAACAAATTAGGAGTTCGACCAATCATGCTACCTTGGTTTCAACCTTAGAAATCCAGATAGCGTCAATAGTTGATCTCTTAAATTTATCTATCTATCTATCTATCTATCTATCTATCTATCTCTCTCTCTCTCTATATATATATATATATATATATATATAAATATTTCAAATTGCTTTGATTTTGACGGAATTTTACATGTATGTTGCAATCTTAAAATGAATCAAAAACGATTATCAGATTTTGAAAACTACATAAGGGGCCCCCAAGATGACCCATGAACACCTTACTGGCCCATTAGTCTTTCAATTATAGTGGTTAGCGGTATTCCGATGAAAATTTGCACATAATTTGTGTCATAAATAAATTATGAAAAATATCAGATTTTCCCATTGATTTCCCGTTTTGGTAGTGAAATTGTTTAGTTTGTATTAACTTGACGGCAAAAATTACATCCTTCCTTAAGAAAAAAGAATAAGTGCAAGCTTAAGTGTGCACCGTTGAGAGAAGTGCACATAGGTATAAGACGCGTGTGCGAGATCGATCGAGATGTACAGTGTGTACAATTGATTTTGCTCCACGTGCAATAATCAATCGAATTATGTAGAGCGTACTATCAATTTTGCTTCACATGTAGTGTTCATTATTGCTATGTGATGAGATAAATGCAAAAAATCTCATTCGAATCAAAGTTGTCATCCAGTAAAAAAGTAGGCTGCCTTCATGCATGTACATTTTGAATTTTTCATACTTTTAATTTAAATTTGTGAAAATCATATTAAAAAAAGTTTAAGAGTAAATGCTAATTTTTAATTATGTATTTATCATCATCTAATCAGCATTTAAATAATGCTTACTAACTCATATATTTGGAAACTTGAGCCCTAACATTTTGCCTTTTTTTTCTGAAAAATGCACTTATAATAATGTAAAGACCTATCGATTCATTTATAATTATGCTAAACTTAGCGTGTACGTTTAAACGTTCATAGTGAGTAGATTTCTAGCTGCACGTTAATTTTTATTTTTATCACTAGAACGTTCCTTTGGTAGTCTATTTTTAGATAAATCCTAACTTTACGAGCTTGCTTATAATTGTTTACCACGTTCATATGGTCTCCCTTATAAACTTGATTTTATTTATTGTGGCTATGTTTCCATTAATGTGTATAATAGTCTTGCTTTTTATTGATTACTTCATTGTTATTCAAAAAGCTTAGCCAAATCCCTTCAACTACAACCTGACAGTAATGCCAAGAAAGCGAAATCCTTCATTTGGACGTGCTACTACTAGAGCCAAACGCATGAAAGCACAGAGAAGAAGCGCTTCGAAACAAGAAACCCAAATTAAACTGACACAAAATGCTATTCGTACAGCTAATGCACAGTCAGCAGAAACTAATGAACAAAGGTTAACTAGACGTGTAATGACCGCTGCCAGAACGGCTGCTACTCGAGCTGTCGAAACTGAGGAGCAAAGAACAATTCTATACAGTCTTTTTGAACTTTGGTTTTCAGCCTTGGCACGGCTGGTAGGAGAAGTCTTTGTTGAATTTCTTCTCCTTCCAATGCATATTGTTCATTCAATGTAGTTTGAGCAAAAGCTGTCAACAAAGCATTTCTCCTCAACAGTTTTCGAAGATCGATTGCGATTAATGTACTCTTCATTTGCTGACAAATATTTTTTGCATTTTCTGTGCTTCTGTAAAAAAAATAACTTTCTCCTGTTATAAATGTTTTCACACTTCATGTCATTATAATTTTTCGTCATATAGATAAGAAGCACTAAAGAAAATCTTTATTTTAACTTTACAGATTGGATGAGATTCGTGATAATTTTTTGAATAAACCCAGGCAACGCCGGGTAATGCTGCTACTATATATATATATATATATATATATATATATATATATATATATATATATATTAAAGTAATTCATCGAATCTAGAAGAATCCTCAACAGAATGGAGAAAGCACCAGACGGGCGCTTGGTCCTATGTTTAAGAATCAGCAGCAGTGTTCATTCACTACCGAGATTCGAACCCGGATTGTTACGGCGCTTTATCGAGTCTAGTCAGCTGACCATGGTCGATTTTTCAGGGAGGAGACGTTTTGATTTTATCGGACTGCGGCACCTTTGACTCAAGCCTTGTGAGTGAAATTGGGGGAAAGCTTCGATAGATGTAGATGACTTGTCAATTTGTGTTAAGTGTGTTAGCACAAAGTCAAGCTTGAACCTGCTAGCCTTGTCCAAATTGTTGATCACACAAGATAACGATCTTTCCCAGAAACTGTAACTAAGGTCTGCTCAGCATAGTTATAGTGTAAATCACTAGTGTTCTCTGTGGGTGTTGCATAAACACAAATGTGCCTGAGCAAGCATCTACAATGAGGATCGAATACGAGTGGCCAGCTATATATATATATATATATATATGTGTGTGTGTGTGTGTGTGTGTGTGTGTGGTTTCTCAAAAATGTATACACATTTTACATACATTGTATAGCTCATAAATACATTGTATAGCTCAAATCAACTTGCTATCTTTTCAGATTTACACGTTAGAATTGCTAATGTCATGCAAGATTACCTTTGAACAAATAAAACTCAGCCTTAAAAGCTGATGAAAGTACGAACATACAGTTGAAGTTCAAAGACTGTATGGAAGAGAGTTTCATTCATATCCGCCCACGCGGTTCACAGTCTCACTAATTAGAGATAAATCTGAAGCTGATGCAACTGTACACGATGTACGTAAAATCCTCTTCGGAAGACCAAGGATATCAACCACGCCCCGTGAAGCACGAAACGGTGATGGAACGTTTCTCTCAGAAGTTCAAGAAACCTATCGAAATGTTGATTGCTCCTTGCCATTCCATTTTACCTCCTACCTCTGAACAATGTCTAATGAATTAGCAGAAGATTTTTGGATAATAATACGCAATATTTAAAAATGTCAAAACTAGGTGTCTATTTCAAACCCGGGTATCAACGTAAAATATTCTGCTTATCCACCCCCACACCTTAGTTCCTTAGTTCAATGACTTATAAATAATGTACTATTCCGTTTTGATCGAAGGGAGAGACGGAAAAGATCTCCAGAGAGGCTACTTGGTTATAATGAGAAAGGAAGGAAGAAAGAAAGAAAGGAAGAAAGAAAGGAAGAAATGAAGGAAATAAGAAAGAAACAAAGAAACAAAGAAAAGAAGATAGATTGGTTTCACGCCTGTTTCATTGAAATGGAAAAAATGTTATTCAATTTCAAAAATTTTCGTCTCTACTCCCACTACTTTAAATAAAGAACATCATTCATATTTATGGTTGTTTTTTGGAATATTTTGTTAAAGTTATTGAGCTCAAATATTTAACGATGCAACAGAGGTGTTTCTAGGGATATTTAATCGTCTTAGATTTCAACATAAGATTATTCAGCCATTAGCTTTATAATTAATATTCATCAAAAAATTCAAATAAGAAAACCGTGCACTTTTTTTATAGTATAGAGCCGATATCTTTGGGGAAAAATCTTCCACTGATACCAAATCTGATGTCTAGCACAGTAATGAGCTGTGATACAGCGAAACAGTCTGTCTGTATATATATATATATATATATATATATATAATTAAATTTGAAGCTTTTAGTTTCTGATTTTGAAACATGGTAATACTTGTGTAGCGATGGAACTATATATTTAAATTAGTAAATTTATAACACATACACACACACACACACACACACACACATATATATATATATATTAATGCATGTTTCATTAGATAATATAGACAAGTTTTGTCTATTTATTTTAAGTAAGTTCCTTTCGTATTGTGTGATAAGCTTAATCACATCGTTGAAGGACGAAAGGAAAACACCATATTGATACATGTTTAAATACAATCTAAACTTTCGGCTTACATAAACCATTATCAAAGATGATACACAGTCGAAACTACAATAATAGTCCGCCTTTGCTGCTTAATAAGCTCAAAATAACGACAATATGAAATGAAGTTACTTAAAATAGACAAAACTTGTCTATATTATTTAATAAAAACATGCATTAATGAAAAATTGCTGCCGAAATATACACAATATATATATATATTGCAAATCATACTATATAAATATGTCTGTTTTTCTAAGAAACTAGATTACAATCGTGACTTATACAGTTATAATTAAGTAAATCTTTCTTCTTAACTTGAAAGAAAATTGCATTTGGATCTATTCAATCTAAAGGTTAATCACTCGTTAGACATTCACAGCACTCCCTCTTTCTTATCGTACTTCCCAACCTCATTGAAATTAGTGGTTGCCATATTCCTTCAACTACTTTTCTTGATGTTTGTCATTAGATCATGGTAGTTCTGGTCATTGTAAAGATCAAGAATTAATTAACGGAAGAACTTCATATGACTATGGCGTTTGTATTTTATGACTGTTAGGATCTTAAGAATAGAGAATTTAAAACTTAAAAGCACTAGACTCACAAGCAAGATATAACAAGAGTTATAGAAATAAAAGCAAACAAAATTTTTCAAATTAAAAGAGATAAAGAATTAGCGTGATCGGGAAAAATCATTGATATTTTAGCTGGTAGCCTGTGTTTTCACACTGAAATCTGCAGATAGGAAGAATGTTTGACTTCATCCAATTTTGATCTATGGATATGTAGAGGACCGTGTGTGTTTGTGCGTTGTTGTGTTAGAAACACGTGTGTAACTCATTGGTAGAATATTAAAAGGTCCAAATACAAGAAAATGGCCGGACTTGAATTAAGTCCACCTGAAGATGAAATGAAAACAAACGAAAAAAAATTACAACTGACAATAACATTTTTGTGTATGTGTAAATTTTGGTGTCTGTTCTTTGGTGAATGTTCATGTTTATGTGTATAATATTCATGGCGTCTCCCACAAATGGGAAGACCCGGATCTTCTAAGAGAGCTTACATGGTAGTCGCTGAAATGAAGAAATGAAAAAGTGAACGAGGCCAGAAGTCGCCCAGTATTTATAGTATAGGGAGAATGAGCCCTAGTGACAGTTTGGGAATTAAGGATAGCTAACTCCGATAGATATATTACTCAATATTTGCAGACAAATCTATTCAACACTAGATTCAGTTGGCGTTGACTATATCGGTTTTATTCTTGTAAAGTTGATTCGTTTTCGGCTGCTTATCCAATGTTTGTAGTTTATTTAAAGCCAGGAAATATGTCTTGATTGTCAAAAAAATAAGATAATAATAGTGAGAAAATCATACTAATTATTCCATAGCTGGATGATAAGTGGTAGATTCATACCTTGTAAGTCAATATAAGGAATTTAAGGCATATTGGAACTCGGCTCTCCGATTAACAATTCCGAGCCATTATCCAATTATAAGCATCATCATCCTTTGACCTCGCTATGATTGGTCGCAACTCCAGTAACAATTCCTTTCCACTCTGTTCGATCCTGTATTGCTGTCTCCAGATACCCAATGTCCAACCCTGAGTCTCTAGTTATGGTATCTGTGTAAGTCAATTTTCGTGAGAAGACACTTCCAGAAGTATGTCATAGGAGTAAGGATGAGACGATTTCCCTGTCCGCTCAAAGAAAGACCTATCGTTATCCATTACACACATCCAAGCTTACAGCACCTGGTATTCTCAAGCTGTCAAACGTCGATGTACTGGCCAGGCTCAACGTTGTTTAAATTCGGTGATCATTCGGGAACCGGTCTTTGAACGCTATATAGCTGTATGTTGCGATCTGATAGAGGAGATACTGTAACATGTCCCATTTGACTCGGCTTTTTAAAGTTCACTTGCTAAACGGAAATCCTACTAGTCCAAAATCGGTGTCTACAATGCGAGGTTCTAATGTCAAATCCAATAATCTGTTATCAGATCAGCATAATATTTTATAACTATTCTCAAAGGGTAATATTTGTTTCGAATGCATACCTACATTTACAGGCAGAGAATTAAAAGTTAATGAGAGCGATGTGCTTGGTGATGATAAATTGCGGGTTGCCATTTGGTATTATTGCCTTTAGTAGAAGACGTCACTTCCAGTTTCAGCATTTTAAATTGTTTCTCTCTTTAGTTGAATGACAAAATTCTATACTGAATCATCGCTTTACCATGTTCAAGGAGTGCGAATGATATGAGGTCTTGGTTTTAGTTTTATTTTTCTCTTCTGGAACAATGTCATCCGTCCGCAACATGTTAAATTAATATTCGTATGCAATATTGCATGAAAATATTAAATAAAATATAAACCATTTTCAGTGTGCATGCAACAATATGTAACATATTCATTAAAATATTGATTTTCTTTTAAATTAAAAATGCAATTGCTAACATAACATATTATTTACAAAAGAATATTTATTGATTTGTATGTATTAAAGCAAAGAAATAAAAGGTTTTAGGCTTATCTGTATGAAGAGAGATCTCTCTTGAGAGCTCAATTAACAAAACAAGTCTTTCTGATTCCATATTTAGCAATCACAGAGATACTTTAATTTTCACGTCAAAACTGTCTGTCTAGTGCATTATGGGAATTCTATTGTCCTACTTTTGCAATACCCTAACAAGCCAATGGATGCAACTCCTGCTACTTATTTATGAATCACTAAAGCCAAATATTTTGTTGGAAATGATAGAAGTAATATTTTGCCAAATAGCCGAACAGTGTAATTTCGAACCTGAACTTTTCGTTGCAAGCAAAGTTTCGTTTAAATTTTTTATAAATGTTCGTAAATTAACTTTAAAATTAATTCGTTTTTTTTTTTATAAATTTTCGTAAGTTAACCTTGCACTTAATTTGCTTTTTTTTTATATATATAAATTTTCGTAAATTAATCTTGGAATTAATTCGTTTTCTTTTTGATAAATTTCCGTAAATTAACCTCGGTCTTAATTTGATTTTTAGTTTTTTATAAATTTTCGTAAATTAACCTTGGCCTTAATTCGATTTGTTTTTTATAAATTTTCGTCAATTAAACTTGGCCTTAATTCGTTTTTTTTTTAATATCTCACTCTAAGTAATGAGATATTGTCATTAGAACGGAGATGCGGGTTCAAGTGGTGAAAGAGAATACTTTAATGAGGAGAAAGGACAATAAGAGACCAGGTTTCATTATATGTTTACAGATTTTAGGCAGCAAGGAATCAAGAAATCGGAAAAGTCCCATAGGCGAGAAGTGCGAGAAAAGAAACTGTTAGAATAGAAGAGGCGGTTGCATCTAGCTTGTTTAACAATAAAACTTTGAGACATAATTGCCAATCTAGTAATGAGCTTAAAAAAAAAGCTCATCAGAACAGTTACCATGAAATAATTCTAGAAAAGACAGATGGAAGCCACGTCACGCTGATGGGAAATATTTGATTTACAGTTAATTAATTTTCTATAATACCTAAGGCCTATTTTTATTACCTCTCTGTTTTTCCTATTGACCATCTCTGATCCAAGACACCCTATAAGAATCGTTCCAATCATTAAAGGGATCTGGAATCCACTTTGAGAAGCCCAGGTAGAACCCGGCATCTTGTCTTTCGTAAATTTCTCATCAACGTGACGTGGCTTCTCTCTCTCTTTTTTCTAGAAAAGAGAGAGAGAAGCCACGTCACGGAAACCTCAGATGAGCTTCTTTTCCTTAGCGCACCAACTGTATGACTTTAAGCTCATTACTAGATTGGTAATTAGACCTTAAAGTTTTATTGTTAAACAAGCAAGTTATTTCTAGAAAAGACAGAGAGAAGCCACTACACGTTGATAAGAAATTGACTAAAGTTGAGACGTCAGATACTTGTGAAATTTGGTAAGTTCTTAGTCGTTAATATCATC
The DNA here is from genome assembly GCA_903632075.3 of Acanthosepion pharaonis. Taxonomy (NCBI): domain Eukaryota; kingdom Metazoa; phylum Mollusca; class Cephalopoda; order Sepiida; family Sepiidae; genus Acanthosepion; species Acanthosepion pharaonis. The sequence goes on along the minus strand of CAHIKZ030001360.1, from coordinate 856,585 downwards.
TATGTAGCCTATAATAAGCATTGGTAATACGTTTTATTAGCTCTCTCTTTAATCTAATAAAATACTTTGTTTTCTCACCTGTATTAAGGGTCTGGTATGAACCAGTTTAAATCCAGAACTTATTATGTGAACAAATAACATGCATACGGATAGGATACGAATTGAGCAAGTATACAAAAAAAAACTGGGATTATAAGATAAGGATTTGTTCAGCATCTACGGCGATGTCATCCAAGTAATCTTGAAAATCCATTGGAATTTATTAACGGTCTGGTATGAACCAGTTTAAATCTAGATCTTATAATGTGAGCAAACACATTCATACGGATAGGATACGAATTGAGCAAGTATAAAAAAAACTGGGATTATAAGATAAGGATTTCTTCAACATCTACAGAAAAGTAATCCCAAGGAATCTTGAAAACCCACTGGGATTTAGTACTGTTATAGCATGCTAACAATATAAGATACGCAAATCATACATTGATAAAAAGAGGAGATGTAGCGTGCCATAAGATTATGTAGGTGGTTAGCTGAGTCGGGACTGAGTAGGAGAGCAAGGGAACAAATATTGCTTAGAGCTCTTAAAAAGAGGAGGTGTAGCGTTCCATAAAGGAAGATGGAATATAAGGATATGTAGGTTATCGTAAAAGTTATCGTTGTGGAATTGGTGAGTTCAAATTCAAGTCTTGTCTGTTGCATTTATTTTCGTATTAATGCCTTTTGAAAAAACATCAATCTCACCTCTTTCAATTAGTGTGTCTATACAATCATCGAAGCCTATCTCATCTCGGCGTTGACGGAACTCGTTGAGGAGTAATGCGGCTGAATTCGTTTCTGAGTATTGGGGCCGAGCTCGTTGGGAAGTATTGGGGTGAAACTTGTTGCCGAGCATTGGGGCTGAATTCTTTGCCGAGATTTGGGAAGTACTGGGGTGGAACTCGTCGCTGAGTATTGGAGCGGAACTCGTTACTGAGTATTGGGGCGGAGCTCGTTGCCGATTATTGGGGCGGGGCTCGTTGCTGAGTATTGAAGCTGAATTCGTTGCCGAGTACTGGGGTTGAACTCGTTGATAGGAATTGGGGTGGAAATAGTTGCCGAGTATTGGGGTGGAAATAGTTGCCGAGTATTGGGGTGGAACTCGTTGCCGAGTATTGGGGCTGAATTTGTTGCTGAGTATTGGGGCTGAATTCTTTGCCGAGTATTGGGGTTGAACTCGTTGGGAAATATTGAGGTGGAACTCGTTCTGAGTATTGGGATGGAACTCGTTGCCGAGTGTTTCCGTATGAATCATATGTTGGGTCTGAAAAGATATACGCAGCCACAGCATGGTAGTTTAAAAGTGTTCATGCTATGGAGAGCTCTGTCTTTTCTTTGATCTCATTTCCTCTCTTCTATTTATTTTCTGGTCTTTAAGTAGGAAGTTTTTTTGTTTTTTTTCATGAACTGCTCTTCTTCAATTGGTTTTTCTACTGCTTCCCTATCCGAATTGAACTGATCGATTTCTGTCTTCAGCAAGGTTTTTTTTTTACCTGATCCTTGAACTGATGACGTGTGGCTACACGTTGTCTCTTACCAGATGCGTACTTCGAGAAAAGTATTTGTGTGGGTAGGCGGATGTTTGGAATTCAAGCAGGGTGTCCGGCACATTGAAGTTGGTTTCGAGTCATGATGATTTCTAGGCTCTCCATCTTTGGTCGGTGGAGAACTTCGTTGTTTGCCATCCGGCATTGCCACCTGTTCCTCAGAATTTGTCGAAGTTTCATTTTAAGTTTGCGGATGTCTCTTCGGTAGAATACCCGAGTCTCACAGGCGTACGGCTTAATTAACATTACAACAGCTCAGTGGACCATAGGCTTGGTGGTTTGTGTCAGCCCAGGATTGCCGAATACTTTATTCACTAGCGTCCCTTGTTCTGCGTGGTATGCTTATCTAGGAGAAGGACTAATCTGAGTTCAAATTCTTGGAATGGGCGACAGGAAACCACTCTGTTATCTTTCCAAAGAAATCCTTATAAGTCATAGATAAAGAAAACGAATTTGTTATTTGATTTGATTGAAGATTGTATTTAAAAGAGGGCTTACGGCTATATCTCGTTAAAACACTGGTTGTCGTACAATCACCGACGTTAAGCATCTGCGAGACAGGTCAGTACCTAGATGGGTAAACGCTCGGAAATGCCAGGTGTTGAAATTTTTGATTGTGTGGATGGTGTAATGGATAATAGATCGGATTTGGAAATCGAGTAGCCAAATTCCAAATCCAGTCTGGTTCGTTATATTCAGTTACGTGCATAAACCCTTGGGAAAGTTGGGAATCTCCATCTTCGCCCCCAGCTATGAGTTAATTAATATATGTTGTATCAGTAAATCATTATTATCTCAAAAAATATTTTCTGCGTTTCAATAACCAACAAAAGGCGTATAAACCGTCAAAAATATTAATCAATATTAAATAAAAAATAATCCGAACAAAACAACGAGAAAGGAATGCTTATAAGAAGCCTGGTTGTTAGCAGATGGTCAGAGGTCTCGTATCGGGGGCACCAAAATCAAAATGATGCACACAATTAATTGTTTGGCAACAGGCGACGGAAACAGATACTGGAATCCGAATAACGAAAGATGCCTTTCAGAAAATTAGCAAAGTATAAAGTGATGGGAAAATGACACTGGAAAGAAACAAAGACTGTTTGACTACTATACAAGACCTACTGTTCTATACAGCTGTGTGCGACTCAGCAGACATGATTCTATAAAAAGAAAAATTGAGAATACAATAGACGCATCATGTGCGTAAAAAGTTTTATGTAGAAAAGAATAATATGCACAAAAAGATACTGGTAAATATTTAGGGGAAAATCGTGAGAAAAGCAGATTGGAGAATGAACCCCTCACAGGATACAATGAAAGCAAGAAAAACAGGGTTAACCGGGTAAAGATGTTTACTAAATGAATGGTAGAACAAAGTTTTCTTTTTTTGTGACATGTCTCTTCTGGACGTGGGTCTTTATGGCCCTCTAAAAGTTCCTATGCTACGAAGGTTGGATCTGTAAACTCGCTTAAGTAGCTGACTGGTCTGTGAGATGAGCTGGCTAAATTTTGTGCTATTTTAGGTACTCATGTACCTGTGTATTTCGGTTTATAGAACTGATGAAAGAGAGAAAAACACTGTGTTGAAATACTCGAAAGATTGTTTTTAACTGATTTAGACGTAGATCCGCGACACTTTGCTGGATGTTTATGTGAATATTTTTGAAAGCTAATAATTCTTCCTTCCTAGAGAAACCGGCTCTAAATTGCCAGTAAACAATTACTCTCAAAATTAATTGGGGAGACGCCAAATATATTTCTAACAGGTTCCAGAATGTCTCATTCCGGTCGTAAAAAGAATGGTTTAATATTGTTTGAAACGTAACACTGATTTTTTTTTCAAATTAGATTATACAGTTAACCAAAAGAGGTTTAAAGTGTAAATAAATCAAGCATGCATTACTCATTGATAACAATCATAATTAGGGAAAGTTTTTAATCGATTCCATGACAAGCAAACCTGTAAAGCCACTAAGAAACAAGGCGTTAATATGTGTAGAAGAATTATGGACAGAAACATTAATAATGAGCGGCAAGAGAAAAAATAATCAGAGGACAGTAGATAGCGATTGAGATTGCATTTAAATTTTTGTTGATTAAAATTGGGTGGAAAACATGGAGCTGGAAGAGAATTCTACAAGCGAAAAGCGTGAGAAAAAAACAGTTAGCATAGAACTTAGGGTTACATCTAGCCAGCTCAACTGTAAACTGATGAGATCTCGATGACAGTTTAGTACTATGCTTAAATTCAAAAAATTTAGGTACCATAGCAAAGAGATATATTTATTTGTAAATTATTTACAAAATGTGGCACAAAGCCAAGGGGGATGAGGAAAAGCACGCTCTTCTTTTGTCTTCATGTTAAACTTAACTAACCACAAACACTGACCCAAACATATAATAATATTCCTTACACCACAACAATACATTCTTACTTACCTTTCTTACCACATCCACCATAATACCACAATGTCTCTATGAAAGTCCTAACTAGTCCCCATATGCACAATTCATTGTCTGTGTGGAGAGGGGGATAAAATAACAATTTAAAAATGTAAACCCCAATGAATGAATAGCAAAGAGACCTTTCGAACAATTACCCTGAAAGAGGGTTGTTCAAAATGTACAAATGTCAAAGGGGAAGATACTCACTTAAAATATGAGATTTGCTTCAGAAAATGTCTCCTTCTTGAAAGCAAGTGAGAAATTTCTTTTTCTTTTTTAATTGAAATCAAACCAAGCAAAGGAATAATGCCATTAAAAAACAAGGTGTTACAGGTTGTGGAAGAATTAGGGACATAAATATTAATGATGAGCAGAAAGAGAAGAGAGTAATCATGTGGACATGAGATAGCAATTGATATTGCATTTAAATTTTTGTTTATTAAGGTTGGATGGAAAGCGTGGAGCCAAAAAGAAGTTCCACAAGTGAGAAGGGCGAGAAACGAAACTGTTAGCATAGAATTTACGATTATATCTGGTTAGCTGAACTGTAATTGAATGAGATCTCTATACCTGTCTAATATGGTGCTAAAAGTTAAAAAAAAGTCTAGGTACAATAGCGAAGAGTTCATCCACACAATTACCATGAAAGTATTTATAGAAAAGACACAGAGAGGCAACCTTACGGCGATGGAACAAGTAACTAGATCCGATCCGAAAGATCAGGACCGATAATATTGCAGATTCTTTGGACTTCATCAAGGAGTTCAAGATAGGTAGCAGGGGCACCGAACCATATGTGCCAGAAACATTTTAAGGCTGGACGAATGGTAGACTTATAGATACAATCTGTTGAGTATTTTCAAGTTAATATATACGCATTATTTGTTCTTTTAGTCATATATTGGCGTATGAATAAATTATAATAAATTTATTATAGGACACGAGTGAACAGAATATTGAATAGTTTCATCCAACAGCGCATATTACTACAAACATTAACATAAAACCTCGAGCCATGTTCTTAAGTAGCCTCATCAGTTTAGGGCTTTCAGGTGGATGTCATGCATTGCAGCAAACACGTTAAAATATCTAAACTGCCAGCCGTATAGGATAATCATTCTCATATCAATGATTAGAATAGGCGTGAGTGCCACTAGCACGCAAGGGATTGCAGAAAGTCAGAACAAGAGTAAAGGTGGGTGTTTGAGGAAAGGACACAGAGAAGGACGGGGATCAGGATCAAGGCATCAGAATATGTTGATTGACATTATTTGAACATATGAAGATTATAGCTATTAGGGAAACAAGTACGAGGAAGGGGGGTTCCACTGACGAGAAGTGCGGGAGAAGAAGCTATTGGAGTAGAAGGGACGGATATATTTAATCGCTTCGACAGACGTCAACCTAGTAGCACACTTAAATTCATGCAGTCTTGGAACCAGTGAAAGTAGCTCGCCAAAGCATTTGCCATGAAAATACTTGTAAAAAAGACAGAGGGAAGCCACGGCACGTCTTTGAGAGAGTCACTGTGGACGAGATGCCAGATCAGAGCCTATCTCATTACATATCCGTCTCTTTTGTCGAAGACTTCAAGATGAACAGCGGGGGCACCAGACCATATTTGACAGCAGTGTTCAATGAAAGGACGAATGGTTGATTTGTAGATTTGAAGGATGGACTCAGGCGAGAAAAACCTTCTGGCGCGGCACAGAGAACCAATTTCTCCGTGAGAATTTTCCTTCTTCTAACCTCGGGAAATGGCGCTGCAGAATCACAATGAAGTAAATGTACCAAATAAATGGATCAACATCACTTGGGGACTTTCAAATGCAGAAACAACTAAAATGGATAACAAATGTAATAAAGATTCTTATCATCTTCTTACGGTTGATGATTATTCATCACTCATTTAGTGGCTTGTCTAAATATTTTAGATATTGTCATATATTTTTTCTCGTCGAATCTGTCTTGTATATTTATAAGCCTGCCATTCGTTCTTGCTTTGATTATTGCTGTCATATCTGGTCTGTTACCCCTGCTATGTATTTATAGATTCTTGATAAAATTCAAACAATAATCTGCAATGTTATAGATCCTGCCCTAACATCTCAGTTTCGCTCACTTTTCCGTAATGTACCCACTGTATATTTTCTGTAAATACTTTCATATATGTAAATTAGTATTTAAATTATTTATGATTGCGATTGTTTTATGTTTTATATGTTTTAAATTTCAAGAGGCTATGGATTTAGCTTTTATTTTTTTAAAATTTTGATTAGTTAATTGGCCATGTATCTTGTCATGGGAAAGCAGTGATTCTTTTCGGAAGTTAGATATTGGGATATGTCCAGCAAACAGATTTTTATTTTCATGAGTTTCGATAGCCACACATTCGAGAAATTTCTTTCGAAGCAAATTACTTTGTTTTAATACATGTGGAATTAGCTAGGTCAATGTCGTAACCGAATTTATTTCTAAGCATGACTAAGATGTGCTATATTTATGGGATAAAGTGCTCAAAATCAGAGATAGAGTGTAAATATAAAAGTGAACATAGAAGTCAACACTTAGAGGCGACAGTCTGTTTCATGCTAGATGCAATCGTCAGGCCACGAGTGATGTTATTTTTCTCGGCTATTTATATATATATACGGGTCAGTGGTGCATTGTGGGTAGTCTATTTTGGCGGTTATTTTACCGGAATTCGTTTATTTGTTTATTTATTTTTTGGGGTTAAATTATTTTGCTTGTTTTTTATTTATTTTTATTTTCCGTTAAAACAACTGCCGAACTGGCTGGTCAACTATAATGCCTCAAAAACAAAACTGCTCAGAGATCCTTTCCTGCCCTCCATTAGAATGTCTGACACTCAACTTATCGAAAGCACCTCAATGCGGCTGCTCGGTCTCACATTGACTGCTGACTTGAGATGGAACAAATACATTGAGTCAATTGCTTCGACCACCGCAAGGAAAGTTGGCTCCGTGTGCCGCGCCAGGAAAAATTTCTCCCCGGAATCGATCCTTCAGATCTACAAATCAACAATTCGCTCTTTCATGGAGTATTGCTGCCATATATGGTTTGGAGCCCCTCCTGTTTGCCTGTGGGTTCTTGATAAGCTCCAGAGGCGGATATGCAATATAATTGGCCCTGTTCTGGCATCTCGTCCACAGTCGCTCTTTAACAGACGCGCCGTCGCTTCTCTCTTTCTTTTTTACAAATGCTTTCATGGTAATTGCTCCGAGGAGCTGAATTCGCTGGTTCCCAGACTTCATGAATTCAAGCGAGCTACGAGGCTGGCATCCCGATCTCACCCTTTCACTGTCGAAACTACTAAATGTAGCCGTCTCTTCATGTCTCGCACCTCTCGCCTGTGGAACTTCCTGCCATATTCCAGTTTCCCTGAGAGCTATAATCTCCAAGTATTCAAATGTAATGCCAATCGACATCTCCAGTTGCCTTGATCTATCTACTATCTTTTTCCTCATCCTTTCCTCTATCACTCCTATCTGATCTTGCTCCGAATCTTCTGTAACCCCTTGCGTCCTAGTGGCTTCCCGTCTTGCTTGGGGTGAAACGCTTATATATATATATATATATATATATATATATATACAAACACGTTTCAGCGAATATGACAGACACGGTGCTTTGATTTAGGTTTTTATACAATTACTACAATTGTTATTATTGAGCGTTAATTTTTTAGTTTTTATTAATAAAGCTACCGTTATTTGTAGCCTTTTTTTACATGAAGACTATGCTATTATATTTGTATTACCAACAAGTATGTTTTTAATAGGTTCCAGTATGTCTCCATGAGTATTTAAATGAGACCTATTTGAGCTATGGTCAGAAAGATGTAGTGTGAGTTTTCTTGTCAATAATATCAAATATGAACATAGACGCAATATCTTGACCGTGTTTTTGAAATTAAAATATTATATAATTACATACGTACAACAATATATTTCTTGTTAACAGTTAGTATATTTCCACCTTGAAAATGGCTAAATGTATAGCCGAAAGCGCTCGGAAAAAAGAACAATTGGGCAGTTTTTATATAATTTATCTCCCGAAAAGAAAAAAAATAGGATCACATGAGAAATTGTATAAAAAAGTAAATCAAAGCACTTTGTCTCTCATATTTCATGAAACGTGCATGAAAGAAGGATTGCTGCCTAAACACACACACACACACACACACACACACACACACACACACACACACACATATATATATATATATATATATATATATGAAGAAAAATACAGAAAAAACAAACAATTATATATGTATTAATGTTAAAATAAAGTCGACGTCGGACGTTTCGGTCTAAAAAATGTGTTCTTCAACATTTTCAAAACTATATAAAAAAAAACTAATTTTATATGTTCTAATGTTAATTATATTAAATGAAAATGTCCATGAAGATGGTGGTCTTAAATAACCGAAACGTCTAACGTCGACAATTTTAAAGATATTAACATTAATACAGCATAATTGCATATAAAGATTTTTGTTTGTTTTTTCTGTATTTTTTTTCACTATCGGATCTATATATATATATTTATATATATATATATATATATATATATATATATATATATATATATATATATCCATAAGACTGACAGGTAACATTATTTTATTAGATTTGATTTAATTTTTCTTGGTGAAATACATGCGTTATGGATTGAAAAAGAAACTGAGGTCTTTGGTTGCAACCGCCACTGTTTTCTACACCGAAAAGTTCTTCCCCTAGATTGGGTAGCACTCAAAAGAGCCAAATCTGTCTAGATATTTAACTGATAGCTGGAGGGACAACGTACGGATCAATGCTCTTGAACTCGGTCAGCTGATTTCCAAATGCCGCACGGATAATTAAATTACGGATAGTTACCTAATGTATGTGTGGGTGGTACAATGGGTAGCTGGTCAGAATGTGAATTCGGAGAGCAGCGTTCAAATAACAGTCGGGTCGTTACCTTCTCTAATGCGCAAATATCCTTGGGAAATGTATGAATCAATGTTCTCATACCATGTATGGGTTTAATATTAGGATTTATATCTTAATAAAGCATTGATATGGTGACAAACAAATTCTTCTGTCCTGGACATGACGATAAACTACATCCATATCCTGGTTAAGAGGATAAACTATATCCACGTCCTCGGTAAGACGATAAACTAGATTCAACAAAAAGGCCTTTGATCAGGAGGTTTTGAGGAGCGTGTAACAACCTCTTAATTTCTGGTGTTTCCAGGTACACACGGGCCTGGGATGGTAAAACCTGTTAGGGTGTCACCCCTGGACAAGTAGTTAACCCCCAAATTGGGTGAAAATACAATGATAGTGATAAAAATAGCTTTTAATACCTGCAATACATTTTTGAAGAAAAATATTAGCAAGAATATATTTTTGAAAAAAGAAGTATTACTAGCAATATATTTTTCGAAAAAATATTACTGGCAATAAAAAATCTTGTCGACATTAAATAACCCATTGAGATGTTGATATGCCGTAAAAAAAAAACAATCCAAATCAGCAACAAAAATCTTGTCGGCATTAAATAACCCATTGAGGTGTTGATATGCCGTAAACAAAACAAACCAAACCAGCAATAACAATCTTGTCGACATTAAATAACCCATTCTGGTGTTGATATGCCGCAAAGCAAAACAAAGCAAACCAGCAAAAAAATCTTGTCGACATTAAATAACCCATTGTGGTTTCGATATGTCGTAAAACAAAACAAACCAAACCAAACAAATTGTTAATCAAATCAAAATGAAAATATGTTTCGTCTTCAAATGACCAACAAAGGGTGGATAAGATCTGATAAACAAATCAATCAATAAATAATAAGCCTAGTACGAAAGTCTCTTAATAATTGGGGTTATCGGGTTTGTTTCTCATTTTGCAATAAACTGGGTTTTTAAAAAACATCGTAAAATTATGTAAATGGTAAAAAATTGTGGAACTGATAAATAAAGTTGGAAAATTTCTTCAGAAATACCACCGCCCGTCTATTTGAAACACATGAATATTTATTGGCGATAACTTCTTTATTTGTCATTTGATCTTGTTGCCATGTTGTCAGAATTTGCTGTAGCAGTACATAATGAATACATTGATTCCTTTGTCTAACACATATGACCTATGATACAAGCCTTCCACATGAACACCGGCTATGCATTGAGAGGTTCTTGACAAAGCCCAAAGAAGTATCTGCATTATTATTAGTCCTGACCTCGTTTCTCGGATCAGTCAATTTCTCACTTACGAGATTTAGTTGTCCTGTGCTTTTTCTAACCATATTTTCATGGTAATTATTCTGATTTCCTCTTTGTTACCTTGACTTTACGAATTTAAGCGCAGTACTAAATTGGCAGGTAGGTCTCGTAATTTTCCAACTGGAATGATTAGATTAACAGTCATTCCTTTCGCTTTTCTCATTTCATCTTCGTGCTTTCCAGTCGAATTTGATCATCAAAAATTTAAATGCAATCTTGTTATCTTCTGTCGTCTTAATTCATGTTATTCTATTGTTCTCTCTCTTTAATAATGTTTTGGTTTCATGCTAAGTAATGTTTTGCGTATTCATTGCCTTGCCTGGATGAAATGCTTAAAAATACAATTCGTCCAAATTTATATGTTACTTGAAGTCAATGAATGGATTCAATTTTCTGTCCGGATAAGTACTGGGCCAAATTCAAGGGTCGTGACATAATAATTCTGGTTTAGATTATTTTCAATATACAATAAATAAGGTATCTTAATAAAAGGACATCAGAAAATTAATTAAAATTTCAGAAATGGTGAAATTTATCATCTACTTGTCTTAATAAATTTGGTAAATTCGGAAAATTTTCTTAACCTGAAGCTTTCCTATTGATTAAGCTTATGAGCGTAAAATACGGATTTAAATTCAACCTTTACTTTATTAGTTTATTTTATTTATTAGGTTTTTAGTTTATTTAGCAATATTTATATTATATCTTATATTATATTATATAATATTATATTTTATTTATATTTTATATTATATTTTATTTTTATTACTTTTTGATATCATAGTTGATTTATATTTTGTATTATATTATATTTTATTTATTACATTTTTATAGTATATTATATTTTATTTATTATTTCTTAGTATATTTTGCAATATTTATATTTATATATTATATTATATTTAATTGATATTTTATATTATATTTTATTTATTACTTTTTATATTATATACTATTATATTTTTATTTATTTTTTTTATTTATATTATATTATATTTATTAAATTTTATATTATATTATATTTTATTTATATTTTTTAATATTATATTATATTATATTTATTAATTTTTTATATTATATCATAATTTTTTTTTTAATTTTATAGTTTATTTTGCAATATTTATATTATATTTTATTTTACATTATATATTTTATTCATATTTTATATTATATTATATTATATTTATTATTTTAATATTATATTATTTTGCAATATTTATATTATATTTTATTTTACATTATATTATATTGTATTCATATTTTATATTATATTATATTTTATTTATTACTTTTTTATATTATATTTTATTTAAATATTTTTAGTTTATTTTAATATTTATATTATATTTTATATTATATTATATTGTATTATATTTTATTTGTATATTATATTATATTTTATTTATTACTTTTATATTATATTTCATTTTTTACTTTTTTTATATATTTTGAAATTTATTATATTTTATTTTATATTATATATTTTATTTATATTTTATACTTTATTTTATTTATTACTTTTATATTATATTTTATTTATATTTTTATTTTATATTATATTACAATTTATTTAGTAATTTTTTATATATTATATTATATTTTATTTATATTTTATATTATACTATATTTTATATATTACATTTTTAGTTTTATTTTGCAATATTTTCAAAATTTGCTGTGGTACTGTTTATTGGAAATTTTGACGTGACTGGTTAATATACATGACCCCTGATATCCATTATGTTTTCTATATTTTTCAGTTAAACTAAATTCTAAGAAGTCACACATCTTGTTGACAGAGTATTGACGAAGAATTAACTTTTTTTGAAAGCAAACAAAAAGGGAAAAAAATATCACACATTTGCAATGCAATTGTTTTCTTATCAAATCAACGCATCGATTGCATACTTGCTACTCTCCGTCCAACAGAGACACTAGGTTAAATTAAAATTCAATAGATGTGATTTAGGCATTGTCTCTGTCATTCACACTGTCGCCATTATGGTTCTTAAGTCAACGTGAATGGTTTCTCAGTTACCTCAAGACGCGGGCAAGTCTCAGTCGTTCAACGGGAGATATAAGATCTAACATTAATCTTTGAGACACAGAGAGAAAAAAAAAACAAAAAAAACAAAACGAAAAAACATGCGTTAAACAAACACCAGAATAAGAGACACGTCAAATGACGCAGTGGTGTGATATCTTTACTGCTGTCAAATCTACTGAGACCGAACTTGCAACTCAACTAGAGTAATGATTAATGACAAGTTTTACACACAGACACACAAACACACACACGCACATACACACACACACATATAGGCAGTAAACTTACTTCGAATATGTTTCGTTGACTATGACAGACGAGGAAATTTTCATTAAAATTGTATTTTGCTTTTCTAGTATATTATTAAAAATCTCAATAAAAAATTACAAAATAATTCTAGGAACTCACCCTCAATCAAACTTTGATAAAAGACAAGCTTCCTAACTCTTGCAACACGACGAAATTACCAATGATTATATATTCATATATATATATATATATATATATATATATATATATATATTATTATGTACTGTTACATTGGAACATGCAAGTTACCGGTAAAAATGCATATTTGTTTCGACGTCTGAAGTCGTTTCTTCAGGCGGTTTGTGTGTGTGTGTGTATATATATATACACACACACAGTATCACCTTACATCCATGAACTTGCCAGACTTTCCCGCTAACCTTATCAATATTCATGATGAGCTTTCACATTGCCCATATATATATGTGTGTGTGTGTGTGTGTGTGTGTGTGTGTGTGTGTGTGTGTGTGTGTGTGTGTTATTTAAAATATGCTCTATTTATAGAAGAAGAATGTTCCATATTGGGGAGTGATCGTCTATCGATATATAAATTATAGACTTAAAAATCAAATCTGGATGGTGATTCCCAGAGTCAGAAATAATTTCTAGAGAGGCACAATCAGTCACATCTGTCGCATAACTATAACCTATTTCTGCCCGATGTCAAAGATTTCACTGCAATATGAATTAATCTGCGAATAATGGATATGAAGAGCAGAATTTCAGCGAAGGATGCAAGCATTGGAAAGGAGATGCTACAGAACTATACTCAGCATTTCCTGTTTAGACGATATCATAAATAACCCAGTGCAAGACAGAGTCACACAAGCGACAGGCACATTAAAAGTTCTCATATTTACCGTCAAGAAAAGAAATTTGAAATGCGATGGACATATGATAAGGGAGAGAAGTTCTGTCGTTCTATATGTTACCATCTTACAGAAAGAAAGAGGGTCGCGGAGGAGAATATAGGATTGCAATGTCAACTGAGTATCCTGCAGTATTAGGAATCGATTTTATTATTGAAGAGTTTAGGAGTAAAATTAGTGTGCGAAATTAAATGTTGCTGGTCGCAAAACTAAGAACTGGAGAGGCAAGATTATCTTCATGGAATTAAAGATCAGACGGTAATGAGCGTTGGGCTTCTGACTTTTTCTGCAATCCTGCAAATCTTGGACATTAAGAACAGAAATATAGCGAAAAATCCCCAAAATTAGAGAAGAGCCGCTACAGAATCATCCACGGCATTTCCCACGTAGGAGGCAGTGCGTGAAACCATATGACAAGAAACAGGCCCCATTGAAGAGCTCATGACTTCAATCTATATCTCTCATTATCTCTTTCTCTTTTCTCTTTCTCTCACACTCACTCATACACTCTGTCTCTCTCTCTCTCTCTCGATATATATATATATATATATATATATATATATATATATATATATATATATATATATATATATATATAGCCGAGTTCGAATTGCAGTCGGATCCATTACATTTCATTTCACTTACATCCCCATGGGAAAGGTACGAATCTTCTTCTTCTCCCCTGAGCTATGGGCAAGACAGAAGGTAACTCTGAATTCAGAACTGGCCAGGAGACGGTTGGGTTCCGTCAGGCTATCTTGCCCAAAAAACCAAAAAAAGGAGCTGCTGTTAGTGCATATAGTGCTCCTAGGAGCACTATATATACTGCAGCAGCAGTAGAAATGGGATGAGAACGAAAGTAATATAAATTCTAACGTTCACAGCATTAATCCAAAAGAGGGCTCGATATCGATAGTAGAGCGATAATTATTTATTTATTATAATTTTATCATATGGACAAAAACATGTTACTCACCACAAAGAAGCAACATCGTTTCAGTGCATTTTCATTGCACTTCGGCGGGTGAGAATCGAAAATGGTAACCCGTTGAAGTGCAGTTGAAATGCACTGAAACGAAGTTGCATCTTTGTAGTGAGTAAAATGGTTTTGTCTATATGATAAAATTATAATAAATAAAAATTTATATATATATATATATGTGTGTGTGTGTGTGTGTGTGTGTATGTTTGTGTGCGTGTGTGTGTGTATGCGTGTTTGTGTGTGTGCAATTTGAAAGTGAGTTCTCTTGGCCAGAGCTATTATATTTACAAATGGTGAGAATTTTCTAACCAGCAATATATATATATATATATATATATATATATATATGTGTGTGTGTGTGTGTGTGTGTGTGTGTGTGTGCTTCAGTGTGTGTATTTGTGTATGTGTGTGTGTGTTTATGTGTGTCTTTCGAAGGTAATTTCTCTCATAGTGAGATTTTATACTTAGAAATCCTGAGAATTTTCCAACCAGCCATATATAGAGAGCCTATCTTACATAAGTCTACCATCCGTCAGTAATGGTAGAGAATTCTTACTCTGGGTTCCATCTTGAAAGTCCATTCAAGAACCATCAAGAGAACGGTGCATAAATTTAAAATAGAGGGAACGATAGAAAGGAAAACTATATCAGGAGTTTACATCAGCAAGAGGGATAATCATTTCAACTTAGGTCTAAATACATTGTTATTGTTCAAAGTAGAGTACAATAGTGCCGTAAAAACTTCGGCGAATTCCAGTAAGATATCTTTACTCATTTTCAAGATACAACTGTTCACAGCTTAATCTACCAATTGGACAATTTTGCAGTTACAACCAGTATATATATATATATATATATATATATATATATATATATATATATATATATATATATATATATAGTAGAAAGTGCACGTACCCACAGATCATTTGAACAGAAAATGCAGAAAAATTATTATAAAAGATTAATCTCAGTTCCTTTTCGTCGTCTTCAATAGGACTTGAATAAAAAAGGGATTTCCGTCGACATATATATATATATATATATATATATATATATATATATATATATATACAGATTCTCCTTCATAAGGGTTCATCAGTTAATTTTTTTACGATAAGGGGTACTTTATATGGAAAGGTAGGGAAGATAACATATGACTCTAGATTTGAAAAGTTTAAGATTGTAGTGATCGGGAAAACATCCTGCTCCATAGGGAAATGGTTCGCAGGAAGAAGCTGTTCGAGTTGAGCGACGATGAAACACGGAAGTTGCATGACGGTTCCTAGACGAAACTTAGACCTGGCGGAAACCAGAAATGCAGTTCGTCCGAGCATTTTCAATGGCACTAACGAGAAAGTAATGAGAGACTCGCCACATCCTGGCTAAGAGAGAGAGAGAGAGAGAGAGAGAGAGAGAGAGAGAGAGAGAGAGAGAGAGAGAGAGGAAAGTGTGGAAAATAATTCTTCTTTAACATACTGGAAAGAGTGGTCTGGACAGCTCCTTCCCAAATATGGCAGCAATCCTCCATTTTAGGCCTCATCTGGCTCTTATAAAGGTACCTGAAAACATGAGGATTCGGGTACTTATTATTGCGGTACAGGGAGCCGATCATTTTACCTGCGTTTTTAGCGATGGATTGTATATGTGTGTGATATTGTGAGTTTTTTTTTTTTATTAGAGCGAACGTTAAGATAAGATTCTAAATGTGATTATATAAGAGAGAATGTCGTTTTGCTAATAACATTGTAAGCCACGATTGCACACAGATATAGCGGGACATGTACGCTTCCTTTTAAATATTATTTTCTCACTTTAATATACAATGTAATCAACGCATGTCTAGCCACACAAAATCAGAATAGTTTCGAATTGATTTATGAAAGGTTTGGCACTTTTATTTCGTAACTTTATGCTCCTAATACCTATTTAGTACTGATAATATCTTTGGCCGTGCAATTTTATTTGTATGAAAATAGTAACAAGAATAAAACATGGCAGTTTTCTTATACTTTTTTAACGTGTCTTTAAAATACTTGTTATTACGTGTAAAATAACGCAACAGGCTGGAATCTTAGAAGCCATCTAAGTAAAAAGGCATATATTATACAGACACTCGCCACCAAAATAATTCTCAGATATATTAGAAATACACGGAAAAATGATGTAATATAAAAAAGTAAAATTTACTCCGTGTGCCGTTATAAAAGAAAGTTTTTATTTTCCAATTTTGTTTAACTTTATTTTCTTAATTTTTCATTTATAATCTTAATTTTATGTCTGTTTATCGGATGTATCAAAAATACTTTTACAAACATTGATGACGGGTTTCTGACATCAAAACAAGGACAAAATCCATATAAACATATATCTACAAATCATTTCTTTTGAGTTATTAAGTTTAAAGTTACGGTAGACTCTGTTAAATGTACAATCGAAGATACAAACCAAAAATACTTTTACAAATTTTGGGTATTTCCTGGTATCTGAACAAGGTAAAATATCCATATAAACATATGTCTAAAAGGCCATCGTTGTACCTCAAAACAGCAACTCATAACAAATGTTTAAGATTTCCTCCGCTGGTTTCTACACACGTATGCAGTGTCTAATGGTTTCGTAGACCCCATGACACGTTGATAAAGCGGCTCTGGATTATTAATGACTTGATTTAGGTGGACCCCACAGATAAATATCCAAAGGATTGATGTCGGGGGAACATGCAGGCCATGAAACCGGATCTCCTTTACCTATCCATATTTTATAGTAGATGCCATCAAGTGCATCGCGAACAATGTGACTAAAATGTTCTGGAACCCAATCATGCCTGAACGAGATGCATCTTTGTATTAGCAGGAGCACATCCTCTAGCAGGTCTGGAAGTATGTTCGAAATAAAGTCCCTATAGATAGCTCCTGTAAGAGGTGATGGGGGCACAGATGGACCTACCAAAATTCACCTTCAATTCCAGTCCACACATTAACTGTAAAATGAAGCTTGTGGCTAGCCTCTATTGCGCAATGGGGATACCAATCCGTCCACAAATGTTGCTTTTTAAATTTGTTATTCCATTTCTGACAAATGTTGCCTCATCCATAAACAAAACTAAAGAGACAAACAACGGATCGGCAGTTTGTGCAATAAACCATGGGCAAAAGTTCTCCCGGGGTGATTGAGCAGGAGGCGAAAGACTCTGCATCCATTACAAATGATACAGATACAGGAGGTGCTTTTTAAGTACCCTCCATGCAGTACTATGAGATATACGACACGCGAGAGACAGTTGACGTGTGCTGCTCTCTGTATCGTCTCCGACAGCTTGTAGAATGTGTTCTTCGTTGTCAGGCGTAAGAGCGGTTCACGGTCTTCTCCGATTGTCGGTTGTGGTGCCACGGATCCTGTTTCAGTAACGCGATGATAAAAAGCAGAAAAGGTTAGATGATTCGGCTGCCATCGGTCTGTAAACACAATGCCGTGCAGCCTCGCATCTATTACTATTCGTGCAGCAGTATGTAAAACCCATACGATGTGGATATCCAGTTCACGATATGGATATCCTGCTCTCGCTATCAACATCCTGCCATTGTTAAGCGTAACCGTTCTCAGTTAACTCATTACTACAGACGCTAAAATTGAAGAGAGAGGAGCCACAAATGTACACAAGTGACAAATGTACCCTAGTCCCTATGCAAGACAACATCATCTACCGTAATCTTTATTTAAACTTAATAACTCAAAATGAAGCATTTGCGGACATATGTTTGTGTTCGTGTGAAGAACCCGCCTCCAAAGTTTGTAAATATATTTTTGATACACCCTGCGAATTATACATTGAAATCTGTCTATATATATGAGATGAGGTATTATGTACACTATTTATATTATTCGGACTATTGTCCTCATCTTTGTTGCCGCATTTATCACAACGTTTCAAGTTGTTGGAATGTTGAACTGAACCCTTTATTTCGCTCGCTGCGGTAGACAGTTCTAGTTCCACGTGCCATGTTTAATGGATGTCAGTTATCAGTTATCTCCTGTTAATTCACCTCTCCAAGTTCTCCACTGCCTTAACCAGGTATTGACCTCACACGGTCACTGGGCCTAACCAACGCCAGTGCCATGTTCTCTTAAGGACATTTCTGGGACTTATAATCTAAATGTCTTCAGCAACCGATTTTACCAGAGCTCATATTGCAATTTTCGTTATTATTGTTTTTGTCTGGCACTCCTTGTTATTAGTTTTTATAGCATAAAGTCGTTTGATTGCTTCGGTAAGCTTGGATATTCGTTACACTTTGACTTGGTTGCTAATACTTACCCAAAGATGAGTTGAGTCTATTGTTACGGACAGAGTATCAAGAAAAATTATTAAACATTATTAACATTCAGTCAGTTATATGCCATACGTGATACACGCTTAGGTGATCATGTATCGAAATACATGATACATGACTGACGAGGCAGATTTTTTTCCAGCAGTAGTTTGCCATTTCTTTCTGCAGTAGACCATTTGCCATCCAAGGCTACAGAACCTGCCCTGTTCTTCTATTTACCCATAGATGGGGGAGAAGAAGAGAGTTCATACCTTTCCCAAGCGTATTAGCACGTAAGTGAATGCAATGGATTTGACTGGAATTCGAACTCGGGTATCCGATTCCTGAAATCCTAGCCGCTATCCATTACTCCACAATGCCACAGTTTCTTCAATGAAACTTATTCATACAAATTTCCCTTTCCTTCTGATTCATTACATTTCAGAAGTCGGTTTGTGTATTTGACGGTTTTCCACGCATGTATCGCCAAAAACCAACTTTGAATGGTACTCTGAATCGAACACATTTTTCTTTTCGCAGAGACTTTCAACAACAGTAACAAATAAAATGGATGGCACATGTAAATCGAAGAGAAAATAATGACATAATGAAAATGCTGACCTTCCACACTACTTCATACAAAAGGTTAGGAAGGAAACCATCAATATCGGAAAGAATGTTAACAAGTAGTGGACATGAGAAACCAATTCTCCAGAAAATAAATAATTTAAGAGAAATGTTTTATAAATTTCTAACGCCATTGGAACTGGCTGTTCAATCAATGAATACAGAAAACGCCGTTATTAGGAAACGGTTAATATTGAAATTTCTATTAAAGTTAATATTTATTTTATATTATTTAATTATTTTCTTATGTTAGTGGGTGATCAAATGAGATCGATATAAAGTTCTGAGAAAACAAAGATTTCATCGGGTGCTTGACATTTTTATCTGAATATTGCACTTGCTAAAAAGGAGGAAGGCAAAAATCCAGCAGTCTGACTGTTGAATTCTGACAATCAGTCAAGAGTAAAGTGCTTGCTTGTTTTGATAGCAGACATTGAAAGGGAACTTCAGGAACACCTAAACATGGTACTATAGGAAAGTGAGAAGTAAAGAGGAAACATCAATTGTAAAAAGACGGAATGTGTAGTTGACAGCAAGATGCAAGCTATGAATTGGAGATTGGAAAGTCAAACAAAGAAAAAAAAAATGAAATACCTTGAAAGTGTTTTAGCAAAAGTAAAATGTAAGAGTAAAAACCGAATCTGTTTTTGAATAGTTAAAGATGCCTTCCCAAATCCAGACAAAGTATTAAGAAACAAGGACATTTCAGTACAAACAATGAAAAGAATATTGAACTTATATGTAATAGCAGTTCTCCTATATGTAGTCAAAAGTGAATAACGTCTTGAAAGATGAAGGATGAACAGGAGGCAACAGAGATGTAGTTCTATCTAATACCAGTACTCCTATATGTAGTCAAAAGTGAATAACGTCTGGAAAGGTGAAGAAAGGGCAGGAGGCAACATAGATGTAGTTCCACAGAAGGATGATGGAACTTGTGAAAAACAAGGAAGTTTTAAGCATATTAGAAGCAAAATGACACTTCCATTTTCTTTTGTTCTCAAAATTTTCTTCTTTTCTGCAGGTAAATTATTTTGGAATTGTTCAAGTGTTTTGTATGTCAGAGCGCTTTCGACTAGGCTTTAAACATTAAAAGATGATATTTCTTTTCACTTTTAAGTGAATGCATTGATTGGTTTACGTATGTATCTAGATTTTTAGAAAAGATTTTAAAAAACGGTTAGCACATTGTGGCACATTAGAACATTATTGAGCGTCAGATTTTTTCTTTTTATTAACAAAATAACATAATCTTTGATAAGGGCTAAAATCGGACATAAAAAATTACACAATTTCTACATAATTTATGTCCAGAAAAAATTAAATAAGAAATAACCGCATTACATTGTCAGTTGTTTATAATCTATCTATCTATCTATCTATCTATCTATCTATCTCCAAATTTATATATATATGTATATGTATGTATATATATTAATATATTTTATATCTATATATATATGTATATGTCGAATATAAAAGTGAAAATAGAACTTAGAAAAGTCTGTTTTCATGCTATATGCAATCGTCAGGCCACGATTGCATATAGCATGAAAAGACTGTCGCTAAAGGCATTGCTGGTTTATGTTGACTTCTATGTTCAATTTTATATTTACACACAAACAAAATAAGATGATATTGATATACTTTATCCCATAAATATAGCACACCTTAAGACTATATTTCTTCATATATATGTGTGTGTATTGGCCACTAATATTAACTATATATATATATATATATATATATATATATATATATATATATTTATATACAAAAATAGATAAATATATATATATATAAATAGCCGCATTACATTGTCAGTAGTTTATAATCCATCACTCTATCTATCTATCTATCTATCTATCTATCTATCTATCTATCTATCTATCTCCAAATTTATATATATATGTATATGTATGTATAGATATTAATATATTTTATATCTATATATATATGTGTGAAAATATAAAAGTGAACATAGAACTTAGATTATGGACAGTCTGTTTTCATGCTATATGCAATCGTCAGGCCACGATTGCATATAGCATGAAACAGACTGTCGCCTTTGAGTTTTAGACTTTTATGTTCAATTTTATATTTACACACGCTCTATCTCTGATATTGAGCACTTTATCCCATAAATATAGCACACCTTAAGACTATATTTCTTCATATATATGTGTGTATATTATATATATATATATTATATATATATATATATATTTATATATAAAAATAGATAAATATATATATATATATAAATATAAATATTACATTGTCAGTAGTTTATAATCCATCACTCTATCTATCTATCTATCTATCTATATATATATATATATATATATATATATATATATATATATATATATATATATAATAATCTGGTGCTATATAAACCTAAGTAAAAAATAATAATATTAAAAATATCAAAAAAAGAGCTCAATGTATTTATTAAAACAGAGCATATATATTACATATTCTATTCTATGTAATATGTATATAATTGTGCAACTAGTGTAACAGCAAAACTGGCCAATTGTTAGATTAAGCTTTGAATATATATATATGTGTGTGTGTGTGTGTGTGTGTGTGTGTGTGTGTGTGTCTATGTGTTTGTGTGTCTTTATGTGTGTTTTTGTGTGTGATTGAGTGTGTCTGTGGAATACCATAGGCATTGTTATTTATTGATTATTTTAAAATATATAAAGATTGCCAAAGGTTATAAGAAATACATCACCCGAAATGAAAAAGCAAAATATGGTAAAAGTATTTAATGATGTGAAAACGGCGTTGGAAATTGCTAATACGTTTACAAAAATGACAGAACAATTGAAAAAAGAGTTGTTTTGATGAGAAAAATATGGCGCATAAATATGAGAAAAAGTGATTCGACAAGTAAACTGGAGTGAGTATCATAAAAGAAATTGAAGAATCACCTGTTACAGAAAGACAAAGACTTTGCCGAATAAGGACATTGGCTAAATATATGAAACGGAATTAAAGTATCACCTTTGAGTAAACAATAAAAATGTACATTAAAAAGATATTTTGGGTGTGATTCCCATGGTCTATTATTTTTTTTTTTCAAAGTTTTATATTTTAAATGTGATTCCTTGGTCTTTGAGGGCTGTGTTCTTTGAGAATTATTTTTTTTTTTTATTTTTGGCCCATTTTTTACATTTCTTTTAAAGTTTCATTTATTTCCCGCCTTTTAACCTAAATCAATAAGGAGGCAGAAATTTGGCATCATGACATTTCCAGTCTGTCAGACAAAAAAAAAAAAATTTTTATTATAGAAAAGTCTGCGGAAAGACCTAAGGCAGGTAAAAACATTTCATGTTAATGGGTGGTTTTTTTCAGAAACAAAGTTTTTGTATCTCTTTTGAGGCATGGATTTTATTATTATCATTATCATCATCATCATTCAATTTGTGCTTACTGGAATCTTTTTCAACCATTCCTCTATTGAGGGCTCCAAAGTTCTCCAACTTTTTCAATCCGATTGTTTTCTTATGTTCCCATATGCCACATTTTAGTTGTTTCTTTTATATTTCCAAGTTTCATTGTATTTTGACAGCTTTTTTCTATTTCAAATTTCTTCTTTGATACATAGTTTTAAATCAGCAATGCTATGACTGCCATATCAATAAGGTTTTTTTAATAATGTTTTATTTGTTTCAATTTTTGTGGTCCCAAAGAATGGTTTGCTTCTATTTCTTGGCGCTCCGATTCATACCAGTGTTTTTTTACTCATTTCGCCTTTGATTGTTCTGTCATTTGGGGCAAGTATAGAACATCCTGAGATTATGGTCTATTGTTTCTTATTATTTGTCATGCATTTTGGATCCACATTATTATGTATGATATTTGCCTGAAAATTCCTAGTGAAAAGACTCTGGTCTTGCGCTGCAAGAATAAAGCCTTCAGTTTCAGACTTTAATCCAGATGCTCGTAACCATCGATGAGTATTAACTTTTCAACATTGGGTTTTAAACGTTCTGGATAAGGCAGGTTGTTTCATCTGTTCAAGGGCTTTATCCTTGTTTCTTTTTCATATCTTTTGCTGCAATATAGTTGGTTCTTTCTGTTTTGATTTTTTTTTTTTTTTTTTTTTTTTTTTTTTTTTTGAATATTTTTTTTCTTTCTGTTTTCATGTTGTTTCACTAATTTTATCATCCAGTCATTTGTTGTTTCAAAGTTCTCCAATAGTTGTTGTCTTGTATGACAATTCTAGCTGAATGACCTCTTCCACCTTCTTTAAGATAGACGGTCATCATTTTCTGTTATTATTATTATTATTATTATTATTATTATTATTATTATTATTATTATTATTATTCTGCTTGTACCTTACTTCGATAGTTCCTGAAACGTTATTCCTGCATGTTCGTGGATACCCGTCTATTAGGGCGTCTAGAAAATTCCTAGTGCAGACGCTTGCTCAGGCGCATTTGTGTTTATTCAACACCCACAGAGCACACCTGTGTTTTATACGGCAACTAATTACAGATTCTGGGAAAGAACATGTTATCTAGCGTGATCAACAATTTGAACAAGGCCACGATGACTTGTGTCTTCGTGCTAGCAGAGCAATCTACGG
>CAHIKZ030001360.1:750000-827500 GCA_903632075.3 Acanthosepion pharaonis | reverse complement strand
TTTCAAATGATTTTTTCCATTTATACCCATTTGGCGTGCACGTTCGTACAACCCTTTCTGCCGTTGATCGGTTAAAGATACTATTAATTAGTTTGTGAGTGGCTTATTATCTAAAACTAACTACCACTTCTATTTGTTGAAGATAAACATAAGACTTATATTAAAAGGTTAATATCACCTATAATTCCCAACAACAGTTGGTGTTAGAAGTGATGTCTTTGTTGTTCTGTTTTTATCTGTCTATATCCCTGAGATGAGGTATTATGATTATTTAACTTATTTATATTATTCGGACTGTTATCCTCATCTTCATTGTCATATTCACGTTTCGGCCATTGTATACTTCAGACTTGTTCAGGTGATTAGAATTTAGAAGCGAACCCTTTTTTTTGTCCACCACTGTAGGTTATTCTAGTTGCATGTGCTATGCCTCTTCCGGATGTCTCAGTTATTTCCCTTTAATTCAACGTTCTGGGTCTAGTTACTGGATCTAACCAATGCTTTTATCTACTGGCCCATTCCAAATACCTGAAGAAGTACGGATCGTACAATGGCCGAAACGTTGTGAATATGGAAATAAAGAGGAGGATAACATTCCGAATAATATAAATAATGTAAATGTTCTGTTTTGATAGGACTTTCTTCGATTAAGTTTCATCCATTTTTCGCAAGTGCGAACTATTTTATGGTCCAAAGAAATAAACAAACAAAACAAAACAAAAATCATCAGTGTGTTTATTTGTTTAAGCCAATCATTTAACGAGAATAATATAATGTCTTATCAAACCCCAAAATATATTGTAGACAATTAGGCGTTTTGTAGTCGCGATTTTATAAATATTTAACAGAAAAATCGTTAAAAATTCATTATTTTACAAGAGACACACCTTAAATAAAACATTACTGCTATATCTGCAACTACCCAATATTCTCTTCCCAGCCTTTACTAGAGTTCTAAACGCCTACGTGGA
Organism: Acanthosepion pharaonis; assembly: GCA_903632075.3. Lineage (NCBI taxonomy): Eukaryota > Metazoa > Mollusca > Cephalopoda > Sepiida > Sepiidae > Acanthosepion > Acanthosepion pharaonis. Next base: position 826,529 of record CAHIKZ030001360.1, on the reverse strand, counting down.
CTTGTAGGCTATGAATTATTTTCAGCTATAAGCCTCTTTTCGCAAGCCTATCGCTATCTCTATGGAAAAAAAAGGTTCTGAAGAAATACGTTTCCTAGTTACATTAGATTAGACTGATGAGAATCGCCATGCCATATATACAGACAAAACATTCTCAGTTCCTCTGTATTCTATTTATAAGAAAGAAGTTCCATTCGGAAGCGCCGAACATTTATGGAACAGGCTCCCGAGAGGATGCTTTCCCGAACACTACGATCTTCACTCTATCACGCGTATCGTCGTAATCTGCATTTACTTCCCTCTTCCCTCTTCTCCATCCATGCAACAAAAGCATGAGTAGCTTTTGAGCCTAGTATTAGACGAAGATTTATTAAAATATGTGCTATATAGGAATAAAATGTCACTGTCGATACTGGGGTTTGAACACGGATCGCCAGAGAGGAAAAGCATGGTAGATCCCTTTTTCAATTAGGTGGGTCACGTGACCAAAAAGGAAATGTATATATAGGAATTAGCGTGGCGTCTAATTGATCACTCTGTCTATTCTATCCTCTATTACTACTTACGGATCGCGATTCTCTTCTCTATACTGATCACTATACAGATTACTATTCGGATCACTATTTGGTGGTTACTATTCGAACAAGTGTTATCGTGCAAGTACTATTAGTGTGAGTGATATTCAGAGGCGTCTGACACCAGTATTGTTCAAGTCGGTCTTCTATTACTATTCCGATCGCTATTTCTACTCTATCCTCCATTACTATACGGAACGCTAATCTCTATACTATTCACTATGTTAATTCTCTATTCGAATCACTATACTGGTCACTTTACGAGCGAGTATTATCGAGCAAGTACTATTAGTGCGAAAGTTATGTCACCCGTATTGTTCAACGGCGTTAATATAGTTGTATCTGCGATTACAAAGTCTCTACTACAACGAGTATTACAAAAGTGCCCACGAATATTCTTTGACGTCACAAAAATATGTTGAGGGCTAGCCGTTATCTATCCTACATATACTTATAATCCGCATTTACTTCCCTCGTCTTATATGAATAAAACAAACGAATTCATTAATTTTCTATCTTGAGTGTTTCCCGGCCTTGTATTGGGAGAATATTTATTTAAAAAATGTAATGGAAAAATAATTTATCTTAAAATGACACTAGTATTACTTACATGGAGCTTTTTTTTGTTCTTACGTTTTTTGTTTTTAGTATTTTTTTTTTTTTTTGTTTATTCCAAACTGCCTAGTGAGGTAGCCTAGGATAGCTGGTTACCTGGAGAGACGGCCAATTACGAGCCCACATCCACATCTCCCACTTCGGATGATCGACCCGTTATCTATTGACGAGCCCAAAGTCGCTGATCAGATCAACCTGGCTATGATCGCCGATGTTTTCTCGCTAGCTTTCCGCCCCTGTCTACCTTTGAGTCGAGGATGACATTTCAGTCACCCATGCTATAGTGGGAAGAAAGATTCTGATTCGTCATTTGGCAGTAGGAAATCACGAGGCATTTAATTAAGGATTTGATGGAGTCCAGATTGTTTAGGGTTATAGAGGATAAAAAATAGGATTCAGTGTGTGTGTGTGTGTGTGTGTGTGTGTGTGTGTGTATGTGTGTGTTTAAAATAACACTTACCTTATGGACGAAAGTTATCATGATTTTTTACCTGTCGTTTCTTTTCACCTGCCTTTATCATCTGTGAATAGCTATATCGTCTAGTGAATGATAGTGCCGTAAATACCAGTCCGTTTCTGCAATTTTTGGAATTCAGTGTTCTCCTTATTTTTGACTGGTTATCACCCAAGGCAAAACAGCCCAATCGACACTGCCATTTATAACTTAGACGTGGTGAGAATAAATCGATTAATATGTTTCCCAACGATTTGGGGGAGGGGAGTGCACACAACTGACGAGCTCGAAATTTGAGCACCCTTCATCAATCGCTATTTACCGTAAAACCACGCCCACATTCTACTAATTATGTTTTATTTCTTCAAATGTCGTGTACCTTAAGGGTAAAGGCGCTCGTACCTCTCCACAGATTCCTTTTATTTATTATTTGCGCGTTGCCATGCATTCTTAAGTAAGATAGTGGAGCGGCGTCCAGTTGCCTTCTCCAAAGTTTCAATTCAGGGTCTTCCTTCTCTTAAGACTTGATACCACTCAAGATTAAAGAGTCCAGTCTACCTTGCTTTTTCACCCATAGCTTGTCCAAGAGAGATGGGTTCATGACATTGCACAGGTCATTTATACGAAAAAGAATGCAACAGACCCTAGTCGAGAATTTGAAATCTGCTCTCTGATTCCCGTCTCTGCGTCAATATTAAGATTACAAAACCAAAGCCAATAACAAAACAAAGTATTTATTTATTTCATAATCATTTTACACCAAGAGAGGCAATAAAGCCACTAAGACGCAAGGGGTTACTGACTGTTAGAGAGCATGAGAAAAATACTATTAAGGAGAGAGAATAATAAAATTAGGAAAACAGAAAATAACAATTGACATTACACTTAAATTTATTTGAGAACCAATTAAGATTTGTCCGTCGTTGTCAGGTAGTTGCCGGAAAGGACTATGATTGCATCTGTAGCGAGTTCTAAGACTTACCGTAACAGAACGCATACATCGGGGTCTAAGTTTTTTTGCTGAGCCTTCTAAAGTGACGTCATAATATAATATTATTATAATAATATAATAATCAGCATGTTTTTTTAGCGTTCAGTCTGACCGAATCTTAGAATAAAGACCCTACTTAGATTTCAGTAGATAGTGTTTTACTGTATTTTACGAAGAGATTTTTAATAAACTTTAATTAAAAGTAATTATATTTAACATCTAAAAATTAGCTGCGGGTTATCAACGAGTGATAAACAAAATTGTGCCTCGTTTTAACATGGCAACGAAATTATCTACGAGAGCTGACGATAGTCACGATTTTTCAGACGACGAGGATGCCGATTATCGTGAATAAACTTTTAGCATTTGAATTTTCAGTGTTGCTTTAGGTTTTCTCCGTGATTTAAATCGTATATCTTTTGATTTTATTTCATTAAAATCTTTGACTAACTTACTTTGACTTCTGAATTTGAGATTTAAAATGTAGGCACGCATTATACACAATTCCTGTTATACTGGGTGATACACCATGAAAAGTTACTTTATTTGCTTAAACTTTTTTTCGGTTATCTTACGGAAAATAGGTCAACGTTCACGCGCAACGTATGATAAATACATCAAAAGTAAATTACATAAATTTACATGAATAAATGTGGTGATCTTCAAACATTTGTTTCCTCATTTCTTTTGGCTTTTTTATAAATATTTTCACGATAATTTTTCCAGTGCGCTTTCCTCGTTGGAACTGGAGGTTCACAAATTAAAAAAAAAAAACAGAATTAGATTGGCAGTTAAGTGTAAGAATTCCCCAGTTGAAATTGCGATTATTAACCATAATTTCCATTCAGATTGCTACTTCTCCGGCAGTTCTCACGTGAGAAACACTTTATACACTTTCCTATCATTTGTAGCTCTTAACTCGGAACTTCAAAAATTTAAACAGTGTCAATCGCCATCAACTGTTTACTTGAAATCTGTTCTTTTATGGCCGTCCCTGGTTCTTTCACTCTCAGTATCTCCTTGCATCTTAGGGGCTTTATCTCCTTGCTTTGGGTGAAATAATTTAAAAATTTATATTTTCATATATATATATATATATATATATATATATATATAGTTATGGTAATTTACCCATTCGGACCCAACATTCGTTTGTATATGGTTGTATTACTATTTCAGTCAATATATTTGTTTAACACATTTCTCTCTTTGTGTCTAGCCCCAACAAGGCCACAACACACACACACATACACACACACACACACACACACACACACACACACACACACACACACACACACATATATATATATATATATATATTAATCATCTATATACAGTGTCCCTCTAAATTGACATAATTTAATATGTGCATATCTGAGTAAAACAAACGAAATTAAATAAGCTTCATTTTGAACAATAAAAATTTATTTCTCAAGATGCGAAAACGATATACGAAGGAATGCAGATTTCATAACAGATTTCACACAGCTTCACAAATTTTCCATATCTTGAGTAACATTCTCCAGGAGAATCACTTTCTCCACTTAAGTTGCTCGAGGCTTGTAAGAAGAGGGGTGATATAGACCTGGCCTTTCACATAGCCAAACAATCACAAGGTGTCATGCCAGGTAAACATGGTGGCCATTTCAACATCACATTTCACTGGCACGCCATCTTCCTGGTAGATTCTCATTGAGATAACTCGACACTGTCAACTTAGTTTTTACGCATTTTGTTAAAATTTGAGATCGTTTCAGCGAGAATTGGCTATGTTAGACGACGATATATATATATATATATATATATATATATATATATATATGAAGAAATATAGTCTTAAGATGTGCTATATTTATGGGATAAAGTGCTGAATATCAGAGATAGAGCGTGTGTAAATATAAAAGTGAACATAGAAGTCAACACTTAGAGGCGACACTCTGTTTCATGCTAGATGCAATCGACACGCCATATATATATATATATATATATATATATATATATATATATATATATATATATAAACCACATTGTATAAATACCCAAAATATTATCTATAAAACTAAAATAATAATCTATAAAACTAAAATAATTATCAGTCTATTTTAAATCAAAACATACCGCCATGATGACTGTTGACGTTGACCTAACCCTAACCCTGCCTGAGAGCGCTCGGCAAAACATCATGGACTAGGGTCCTATTTCAACAACTTACACTTCATTTGTGCTTTCTTAAGTGTAATAATAGCCCACCGTTGTTGCGGGCGTCAAAGCCAGACTGTCAGATGAAATTTGTTAAAGTAGGCTTTTGATGGCGTCTCTACTTCAGAGCTTGACGAAACTGATCACGTTGCTTCAGTCTACTCTCTTCAAAACCCTTTCGGTTTGATGCTTGGGCTTCACAGGTTTTCAGATCAAATTTGAAACGTTTCAAGGTGTCTTTCAATTTGTCTTTGTAGCGTAAGAATGGACGCCCTGTTACACCAATCGATGTAATTTGAATAAGCTACCTGGTTTGGAAAACTACTTTGACAAAACCCATAGTTCGCTGTTTTAAATTTCATTAATTTCATGTTTTAGAACTTCTTTCCTTTATCATTTTTAAAAGCGAAGAATACATTCTTAGGATTTCTTACTCTTGAGCATGCAACATTCAACTGGCCATGCATAAACATTTATATCTGGAGCCAATTTCTAACTTTAAGTAGCGTCTGGCCTTGTGATTTGTTTATATTTCTCGCAAACACAGGGCGAACTGGAAATTGGAATCTTGTATATATATAAAACTAAATATATAAAAGAAGAATATTGCATTTTTATTAAATAAGTATTTGATATTTTAATCATTAAATATTTTTAAAATAGTGGGAGAATTTATTATGTTAAATAATAAAACATTTAATTTTTCCGAACAAAAACAAATGTACTTTGTAGCCCCTTAATTTTTTGTATTTCTCCCCCCAAATTTGATTTCTATTGGTAAATGTATGGCGAGTTTTTGTGGTGTGAGAGCGAACAGGCTTGCAGAATCACATAATTTTATATGTAGATAAACGATTTGATGTAGTAACTAAGGTTAACATTCTAACACTATATTATCATAAGATGGCGTCTCATACATCCAAGTTATGGCTTCAGCAAAAATGGGTAAAAGTGGTGAGCTTAGTTTGTGCGAAAGAGATCGATCTTAATTTTCTGATTTAACCGCGTTTTCACACAACGTAGCGATTTCCTGTCGGAACACATCCTTTAAGTTAGACTCTTTTGTTTACCTAGTTAATGTAATTGTTGTTCCCATCTTTCTCTTGGCATTCTCTTTTGTTATGATGCATGTCAAGATTCCAAACATCCCCAGTTTGTTTTTATCACCCCACCACTATCTTTATTTTAACTGGATCAGCCTTTGATAATTCTCCACTCCATAAAATATTTGTCTCTTCCTTGTCCCTAGCGAGTGAGCTGCTTGATTCTGTTTAGCGGCAGAACAGAATGGGCACTCTTATTTTTCGGTGGGTACCGGTCCTACTAACACATTTTAATTTTGGTTTGAATGTTTTATGGTATGTGTTGGATTGAATAGCGATGAATGAGTTATTGTGGTCTACGAGTAAATTGTAATGATTGAATGGGTCGTGAACCAGATTAAGTAGTTGTAGGAGAGTCAGTCAGTCAGGACCGACCTTTTCCCGCCCACATTTTGGCTTTCATTATTAAATGGAGACATTCAAATACAAATCTGCGATCGAATAATAATATTCAACGATGCTATTAAATGTAAAAATACAACTGCGTTGTCGTTAAGTAAAAGAGATTCGCAAAAAGACATTGAGCTACTCGAAAACGCTGTCTGCACTGAGACATTTCAAAACTATACCATAATTAAATGGAGATATATATAGTAAGTATATAGGAACACCGAGGATGTAATTAAATGGTGGCAATGGAAAAACGATATATTTACTAGCGGCAATCCAAAACAATGTTGCTGTTAAATACAGAAACTCGTATAAAATCTCGTTATTATATGCAGAATCTCAAATGTGATATCATTATTAAGTGGGTAATTCATATTTGATTAAATTGGTAAATGGAGAAATTCCAACGATAAGTTGCTATGGAAGAGGCTTTAGTGAAAGCAGACATTTAAATATTTTGTCGTTACTAAAGAGATACCGTCAATTCCGATACCTTAATACGATAATAACCATCTGTTGAGGGGTCCTCACCTTTTTACACAAATGGACTCATCCAGTATATGCATATACTACTGCTTCGTGAAGACCCGAGAGAGTGAGACGAGAGCAACCGAGGGTGAAGGTAACAGACAGACAGACAGAACGAACGCAGCGAACAAGAGTCACCGTGAGTGAGCACGTAGACTCAGTAATAAGTCATACAGTGATACTTCAATACCAAAGACTGTATAGATATATTGCTACTAACCCGTATTCCTGGAACTACTAACCTGCATTACCAGTTTATATTATTACGTTGATACATTATTTTCCTATATTCATTCCGGGCGTTTGTTATTTATTGGTACCGGATTTCATCTCGGAATCCACAACAACTTGGCGACGAGGACTTCGAACTCACAGGGAAGAAAAAAAAATCTCTCTCGTCGACCACAACAAATTGGCGACGAGGATATCAAACTCACACGGGAAGAAAAAAAAAGACAAAATTCTCCCTCGTCAACTTGGCGACGAGGAAATTCGAACTCACACAGGAAGAGAACAAAGAACAAATCTCCCTTGCCGACCACAAATTGGTGACGATGAATTGGGACATTCACGGAAAGAAAAAAATTCTCTCTTCTCACCACAACATTTCGGCGACAATAATTTGCACTCTTGGGGACTCAAAAGAGAAAATTTCCGTTTTTGCCAGTATTCACAACAACTGGGTAATAAAGAGTTACGAGGATTAAAATACGCAAAATCGAGTTTTTCGTAAGACTTTTATCATGGAGGATTTTAAGGCTATTTTAGTAGAACTTGTAAAATACCAAAATGAACAACAAATACAAGAAAGAATGGAAAAAATATTACTTTAAACGCAGAAGGAAAATCATGAAAGACAAATGCAAAATGAAGAAAGACAAATAAAACTCCAGGAGCTAATTGTAAAAGTAGCGAGTAATACACAACAACAAAATATTGAAAATTAGGCGACTTTTTCCCAAGACGCAGTATGGAACACGATAGAAACATTCAAATATTCCCTAGAAGAGGATAAAAATTTCGGGGACTTTTTCAGACGTCATAAAGACATCATCAAAATCGATTGTCAAAACTGGACGGGAGCAAAGAAGTTACGACTATTACTCAGGAAATTAGGAACGGATGAATACACAAAATTCGTGGATTACATTTTGCCAAAGAAGACAACTGATTTAACGTTTGATGAAGCAGTAACAGGCCTAACGGAGCTTTTCAGCCCGAAAACGTCACTTTTTCACAAAAGGTGGAAATGTCTTAACCACGTCAAGGTTGAAAATGAGGACTATTCCACGTTCGCTGCAGTCGTGAATAAACATTGCGACGACTTCAAGTTGACAGAATTAACCCCGGACAATTTCAAGTGTCTTATTTTTGTACAAGGGTTAGTCTCAGCAAAGGATAGCGAAATGCACAAAAGAATGTTTTCAAAACTGCAAAATAAACTTGGATTAACACTACAAAAATTATCGGAAGACTGCCAAAAATGCCTGAGCATGAAGAAAGACTCGAAGGATATTGAGGAGTCAGGATTATAACATATTCGTAAGTTAAACAAAAGTTTACGTTTTTCACCGACCCTTATATTACAATATCGTCATTCAAAGCAAACACTGAACTGCAGTATCGTTAATATAAACACTCGAATAGACCATTATTTAATGTATAATCTAAAAGACGATATCGATATTAAGTGAACAATTTCAGAAGGATGTCGCTTTAAAAAAGGGACCCTCATTTACGATGTCGTCAGTAACTGGAGATACTGAAATACTCAACATTGAGACATTGTTATTACATTGAGACGCCCTCATGCGTTGTCTTCCTTGGATAGAGATACTTATCAACAAGAGACTTATCAAGAAGAAACAGTCAACGACACTGCTGAATGAAATGTTTTATCTTGATTAGATTTTAGAATACTTCTTTCGCTAGCCCAATGAATGTTAAGATTTCAGTGTCGCATTTTCTATCCTGTTATAACGATTCGCAAATATTTGAACTTCTGCAACTGCTTGACATTTATATCCGCAACTCGTAAATCGTATTGTTGGCGCTTCTTTCAATTTTGCAAACCAATCGATGAAATTTGAATAAGTTGATTTGTTTCGAAAAATACTTTGACAAAAACCCTAATTCGCAGTTTCAAATTTCTTTAATTAATTTTTTAGAACTTCTTGGTAAACAATATTTTTTTTTAAAAATTCTTCTTTCCTTTTTCATTTTTAAAAGCGAAGAATACATTCTTAGGATTTCTTACTCTTGAGTATACAACATTCAACTGGTGTATATATAAAAACTTAAATATATACAAAGAACAGTATTTGTCTATATTTCTGACATGAGGAATTATGTACAATATTTACATTATTCGGTCTATTGTCCTCATCGTTTACGCCGTGTTTATCACAACGTATCGGCCGTTGTACGCTCTGGCATTCTTCAGGTGGTTGGAATGTCGAATTGAACCCTTTATTTCTCTCACTGGGGTAGACTCTTCTAGTTCAATGTGCCATGTCTAATGGATGTCAGTTACCTCCTGTTAATTCCCCTCTCAAAGTTCTCCACTGCCTTAAGCAGGTATTGACATTATCAGTTATAACTCTCTCCTTCAATTTGCAGACGCTAGTTGATATATTCCTGATATGATGCGAAAATATCACAATGATAAAATCGGTCAATAATTACTTATAACTATTTATACTGGGACTCATGCATGCAATTACAAGCAATCCATAATAATATTCTAAATTTTGAAATCATATTTATTTTAGGCATATGAATTATTTGAAATTGTTTCTAAAACTTTGATTGCCTTAAATCATTCCGCCTCACCTACTATCCTCTTCCGCCACACCCATTGGTGCGCTCCAAGTTTGGGAACCACTGGAAATAGTAAATCTTTTTTATTTGTCTATATTTCTGAGATGAGATATTAATAATTATTTACACTATTTACATTGTTCAGACTGTTTTCCTCATCTTCGTTGTCATATTCACGACGTTTCGGCAGATTATCCATTGGGCCATGTATCCTCCCGGAAACATGGCCCAGTGGTTAAAAGAGGTGGTTGAATCCAGTGACTTGGCCCAAAGAGATGTGAGTTCAATTTCTGTCTGCCGCTGAGCTGAATAAAACTTGGAGAGTTAAAGGAAGATAATTGATACCGAGGCATCCAGAATTGGTATCCCACGTGAAATTACAAAATTTACACTCTTTGAGTTCTGTCACTGGATCTAACTAACTCCTTTATCCACTTGTGGACATCTATGTATGATTTTCTGGGTATTATAAACCTATTGTCTTCAGCAGTCATTTTTTACCAGTTCTTATATCGCAATTTTTGCTGTTATCATTGTATGTCTTTTTACCAGGGCTCATATTGCAATTTTTGTTGTTATTATCGCTTTCCTCTAGCACTCCTTATTAATGGTTCCTGAGCCAATCAAACATAGAAATGAATACAGTATGGGAACCAGTAATAAGGAGTGTCAGAGAAAAGCGATAATAACCACAGACGAAACGTTGTGATAAATATGGCGACGAAGATGAGGACAATAGTCCGAATAATGTAAATAGTATACAAAGAACAATATGGAATATTCATTAAACAAGTATCTGATGAAAATCTTTTGTACTAATCTATACACTCTAGTAAAAGCGAATGTACTTTGTATTCCCTTACCTGTTTGTACTTCTCCCTGTTAAAACGCTTCGCAAATGAACTTCTTCACCTGCTTAACATTTATATCCCCAAATCGTAACTCGAATCATTGCCCTTTTTCTCTTGTTGGTGGCCAGATTTTTGTCTTCTTACGGTTGACTATTAGTCTTTTTTCTCATTTTCTTCCTCTGCCCTCTCCAGTAGGACCTTTAGTTTACTTTCCGAATCGACCATCAGCAAAGCGTCATCTGTGTATCTTATATCGTTAGGTTTAGACCAACCGTTAAGAAATCCTGGTAGGGTCTCCAGTTCCCTTAGGGTAACGTCGCTGTACTGGTTGAATAAATCTGGGGAAACGACACATCATTCTCTCATGCCCCTTTCTATTTTTGTAACGATACACAATTCCTTTTCTATCCGTATGCAGGAAGTTTGCTTCTAGCATAGGTTCTGGAATATTTTACCATGTTTTCGAAATAGATTTATTAGTAACTCTAGCAGATCAAATAGATCCTTGTGTCTTACATTTTCAAGACATTAAAAGCAAAATAATTAACTCGATTGACATGTTCCTGTGATTAGACGGTAGAAGTCAGACAAAGAATTGTGTTAAATGGTAAGAATTTTGTTTATGTAGGTACATAATTTATTCTCGATCCGTATGCAGGCAGGTTTCCCCGAGTATAGTTTCTGGAATAATTCTAACATTTTTGCAAATAGATAGAATTTTCTTAGCAGTTCAAATAGATTTTGCGTTTGTACCTTGTCAAATGCTTTTGCGTAATTTATAAAACATAAGTGCTCATCCTTCTGCATTTCTATTTATTATCTCATGTCAGTGACAAACGATTGGTTGAAATATACAAACGCGTCACAATCCTGTTATTGTCTAAACGCGGACAGTGAGCGTGGAGTGGGGTATAAAGCCTGAAAGATATGTATATTAAAAAAAAGTAGTGAAAAGGATATAGGTATTTTACACAATTATAACCGGTAAACCTTTATCAAAAGTTTTTCTGAAATCGATGTCTACCGACTGTTGGTTTACTAGTCTTAGGGCCATAAGATAGACACTACAAAAGTGACCATTACGGAATTCCCTAAGCAATGTATCGATTTCTTCCGTCAGTTGAGGTCGGCAGAACTGTGTATTGCACATTGCTCAGAGTTTAAAGCAATGGTATTACCATTCGATATTGATTGAATTCTTGTTTTTTACGTGTTTTTACATCTTATAATCAAATTGTGGGTATTTAATGTCGAAATATATTTGGGATTTTAAGAATAATATTTTTTTGCTGAGTGAAAAAAGCATTAACATTTTCTGATATCAACAATTAATTACGGAGCACCCAATGAGGCTATAACTCGTTACCCAGTCGTAACCGTTCTAAGGAGACAAGCTTGGTAATCAATACACTATATCTAAAGGCCCAGATTACTGATTTACTAAGCGTAAAGTAGATATGATACAAGTCCTCATGTACGTAGCACTGAGTGAAAAATGAACTCCCTACTCAGTGGTAATTGATGTAGCAAGGCTAGTTTGCATTTCTCACGTCGAAGTACATACATTTATTTACATATTAGACTTAGAGTGTTCGGAAAATAAACAGATTTTTACTAGAAATCGTCTAAAAACAGATGTTAAATTTATTTGAGTATTTGTCTGTTAGGAAAGTAATGATGTTTTGCAAGACACAATATGAAAATGAATTTAAGTTGAATTTATTTAAATTTTAGATTTCATGAGAGAGATTAATGACTTGAGAGTTTAATTCGTCCCAAGACCGAGTTTGTAACTCAAAAGTCTTGTATCTGAAATCAAATTTTCCCTATTGAAATTAATGGGAATATTTTCGATCCGCTCCAGGCCCCTAAAAATCACCCTTATTTTCCTAAAGCTCACTCCTATTCTGTTTTTGTGTGTTTCTCACAAGCAAAAACGTGTGAATAAACAGTAAATGTAGTTTACAGACAATAAAGTAAAAGAGAAAAAAAATAATTGTAAAGAAATAAACTGTACCAAGCTATGAAGTTCAGAAGAGTCATAGGTCAACTGGCGAAGGAGAGAGAGAGAAAAGAGAGAGGGCGAGAGAGGGGGGGAAATGGGAAAGAGATAGGGAGAGAAAAAAGAGAGAGGGGAGAGAGAGACGGAGGGAGAAAGAGAGGGAGAGAGAGAAAGAGCACAGCATCTAGCCTAGCAATTGCTTACCTAGCCTAGCAACGGCTAGCCTCACCTACAATACGAAGATTAATTTTATCACTTTATTTTAAATTTGTTACAAATTTACATTTTATCCATTACTATAACCAATTTTTAAAAATTGTTAAAATTTTAGATATTTTTTTTTTTAGTTATCGACGATGTGGAACTGTCTCATCAAATCCATTATTCGGACATCTTTCTCATGTTTTTTTTTAAATAATTTCCCGCTTTACTCCAGCGAAATCATACGTATCTCAAATCAAATTTTCCCTATTGAAATTAATGGGAATATTTTCGATCCGTTTCAGGCCCCTAAAAATCACACTTATTTTCCTAAAACTCACCCTTATTTTTGTATTTGTGGGTTTCTTACAAGCAAACACGTGTGAATAAATAAGAAATGTAGTTTACAAACAATAAAATAAATGATAAAAAAAACACAAATTTTAAAGAAATAAACTATACTAAACGATGTAGTTTAGACGAGTCATCAGCCAGCTGGCGGAGAGAGAGAGAGAGAGAGAGAGAGAGAGAGAGAGAGAACAATTAGCCTAGCAACTGCTTACCTCGCCTAGCCTAGCGTAATCTACGATATTTTTTTAATTTTTTTAATTTTATATAATTTTTATTTATCGGCGATTTAGAGCTGCCTCGTCAAATCCATTATTCGTAGGTCTTTCTCATATTTTTTATAATTTCCCGATTTACCTCATATGTTTCGGCTTTTCAACACTGCTCTCTAGAATCCCTTTCTTCGGAACCAGACATCACCAAAGAAATTTTTCAAAATAACGTAAAAAATAGACACAACACAACACAAAATAGATGTTTCCAGAGCGAGGTGAACACTTGTAGTGCGAGTGGAAATACTCTCGAAGCTTGTCGCTCGCTGCACTAACTAGTAGCTGTTTCACTGAAACTCGCTTATATCTCAAAATTCAGCTTGTGTATAAAAGCAAAGAATCGACCGAACTCCGGCTCATATCTCAAAGAACCCGTATGTCGGTACGCTCATATCTCAAGGCAATGCTTTTTTAACACTTGACATCAAATCTAAACGAATCTAGACCAACGGGAAGTGGCATTTTTTATACCAAGTGTTAAAAAAGCATTTTTTCTCCGAAAAGATGTTTGAAAATCAGTTTTCGATCTCCTTCTGGTCGCTGTATATTACACCTGAAAGTGGTCAAAACAATGAAGATCTGTAAGTTAGAAAAGGAATGAGTATTTTCAATGTGGAAGAACTTCCTATTCTACAGTTTTCTTTTTTAATTGGATTGTTATTCTGGAGAAGAACAGCTTTTCTGTTTACCATCTCAGGACACATTCGACGTAGAATTTTGTTTACCTGATCACGATACCGGCACTAAATGTGGGCAGTGATAGCCAATTCCCGTACCAGGAGCTCGTAATGGATGACACTTATATTCCAACTAAAAATGAACTTCTGTGGATGGCGTCTTGGGTATGGTGTTGTGCGGTTGTTCCTTTTGTGATAGCCCCTACCTATTTTGTTTACTCTTGACATCTATATCCCATTTTACATCATCTAAAACAATGCGACTAGAAAAAGAAAGGTTGCCATTAATCCGACGCGAAAATATAAGGTTGATAATTACTTTTTAAAAGCCTTTTCTAATTAAATTCTGAAACGCACTATGAACATTATACTGTTGGATAAAAGAGATGATTAATTCTAAACGTAGTTTGCTAGCATTCAAACGTGGTTCTGTCTTAGTTGGTTATTCGTCATTCATAGCGATGAAATACGTAATTACATTCCAGATAATCTAATACATCTATAAATCGGCTGTTGGCATTAATTTGCATTAATAAGTCGACGTTCATTATATTCATTTAAATAAAGTAACATGTCTGCCTTTTATTCAATTCGAGTTGATTCTTGTTTTAGCGTATAGATTGATTTTCTCCATTTTATTGATATCAAGTACATTTTATTTACTTTCGGTTTAACCTAGTAATGGAACTCGAAATTGTCGTCTGACAATCGGCTTTGTATCCTCTCGAGACAAAAGCTAAAAATGGTTGCAGTAGCAGAAGATTAGTTGATACATTTTTTATTGTTTTTATTAAGCATTAGTAAAGACTATTTCTTCTCTTACATTCTTCATCGCAGTAAAGTTAAATATAAATGTATTTTCCAGAGATAAAAAAGTTTAAAACAAAAAAAACATAAAATTCTACATCAAACTGTCCGACAATATAAGTAAGGCATCCATTAATCGTACGTTTGTTTGTTGGCAGAATCGTTGCCGGATATTCGGATGCCCATTGAGATTTCCTTCTGTGTTAAATTGTTATAGAGAAATAGTGTCGCTGCCGACAATTTAGTTTGAATATAGATCGCAAGTGAGCAAACACAAGAGATCCCATTATTGAATTAAGTAGAACACGTGACCATAGAGTAAACGCATATATGTAGAAAGTAGCTGTCGAATAACGAACGCTATTTCTATTCTATCCTCTATTATTATACGGATGGTTATTCTCTACTCTATTCACTATACTATTTCTCTATTTAGATCACTATAATGATTACTATTCGAACGAGTATTATCGAGCAAGTACTATTAGTACGAGTGCTATTTGAAGGCGTCTGACACTAGCATTGTTCAACGGCGTACTATAGTTTTATCTGCGATTACAAAGGCTCTACTACAACGAGTATTACGAAAGTGACGACGAGATTGCTATGTATTACATTGCATCTAGATATTGGTTATGTTGTAATACTTCGGTCTATCGGGATGTATGACGTCATAGAACTGCATCTTGAACTTACGATTTACGTTTGCTATTCCGCGACTGTTATGATCGCAAAGAAATTTTCAATGTCAAAATATCAACTTTTACGGTGGATATCTTTGTTTCATGTCTATACAACCACTTTGAGGATGGCTGATGTGAGCCGAAAGCTTAGAAACAACTTAATAAAAAAATATCAAAATGTTAGACAGTGTTTTTTTTATTTTCACCAGAAATTAAAGCAAACATTCGAACATTAGAAGGGATCATGATCAGACATAATGGACATTCATTGTCTGTTATATTTAATAATATATGGTGAAGAACCAAATGTATATTTACTATTAGTATGAATTTTAGCTCTGTTATTCTATTAAGCATTATTTATGGCCACTAGCACTCATTGAGAGTTTTTTTATACATACATCTGTGCCAACTCCTCTCTGCTCATGTCGCGGTCGAAAACCATCTGCTTCTCTTACTTCAGGCCTTCTCATTTTCCAACAATTACTCCACATGAAGACTCAAAAGAACCAAAAAAGTAAACGTAAACCAGCCCCTCAAAAATCACCTAAACCCCTCAACATTTCGTTCTCCAAAATCCGTGGCATTAGAACAGATTTCTGCGGTATGGAATCTTTCCTCACTGTAAACTGCCCGGGTATACTGGTTCTGTGTGAGACAAACCTTGTCTCGTTTATTCCCTCCTCTGATCTCTCGATTCCCGGCTACCTTCCTCTCCTCAGGAAAGACTCTCTAACCCACATGCACGGCCTTGGTGTCTATGTCAAGGACCATCTCCCTCTGGCCAGAGAGTTGTCTCTCGAATCGCCAGACCATTCGGACATGTGTCTCCGACTATCTCTCCTCAATGCCGTATGCTACCTCTTCTTCCTCTATCGCTCTCCATCCTCTCAAGACTGTGGGATAATCGATAGCATATCTGACAGCATAGACAAGGCCCTCTCTCTCCACCCGTTTGCTCACATATTCGTGTTTAGTGACTTTAACGCCCATCATACCAAGTGGCTCGAGAATGCTACTACTGACCGGGCAAGCATTCAAACACTTAATTTCTCAATTTCTCAATCCCTCACGCAGATAGTTAAAAGACTCGTTTTGCCCTCAACCTGGCAAGAAATGCCTCTCTTCTCGATCTGTGTTTTACCTCCATCCCCGAATCTTGTAGCGCCACGCAACTCTGCCCTCTGGTAACTCTGATCATGCTGTAGTATCTGTTAACATTTCCTTCAACTCCACCCCTGCAAAGAACCTCCCATCACTAGAACCTCGTTCTACTATCAACGAGCGGATTGGGACTCGTTCCGTGATTTCCTCCGCGATGTCTCCTGGGATGCTGTCTTTAAACTCCCTGTTCAAGAATGTGCTTCTGAGGTCTCATCCTGGCTTAAAGCTGTTATGGACACTTTCATCCCCTCGAGGAAATTTAAGGTCAAGTCGCACTCCCCACTTGGTTCTCCGCTGCTTGACCAGCCGCCATTGCCCATAGGAATCACTTCTTTCACATATTTCGTAGCGACATGTCGGACTGCAACAGACGTCTCTTTTTTTCCGCCCGTAACGAGTGTAAGCGTGTCCTCAACGAAGCTAAGTCAATATTTGCTGCTCGGATGAAGGAGCGTATTGCATCTCGCAACTTTGGCTCCAAAGATTATTGGCGGCTCTGCAAGAGTGTCCTGAATAATAGAAAACCCTCCATACCTCCTTTGTTCAACCAGTTCGAGGTCTTGATCTCCTCTACCGACAAGTATGAATGCTTTGCTCCGAATTTCTCATTTAATTCAACGCTCGACTCCTCCGGTGTACCCATACCAGACTTCCCTCTAAGAACTGAGGCCCTATTGAGTGGGTTACACATAACCCGTCATTGGTATTGGGCATTATCTCCAATTTAGACCCCCCACAAGGCTAGTGGTGGAGATGGCATACCAGCCATTGTCTTGAAGAAATGCGCGCCTGAACTAGCGCCTGCCCTCTCTAAACTATATAATTACTGCCTCAAAGAATCCTGTTTTCCTGACTGCTGAAGTCCTCATCCATTGTTCCTGTCTTTAAGAACTCTGAGACCCCTCTGACCCCTCTAATTACCGTCCTATTAGTCTCCTACCCCTCTTCGGCAAAAGTCTTCGAAAGCCCTAATCAATGCCGAAGTGGTTAACCACCTTACATCCCATGATCTGCTCTCAGACAAGCAATATGGCTTCCGCTTTGCCCGATCTACAGCTGATGTGCTTACGGCCATCACTGAAAGCGTCTACCAAGCCCTTCAAAATAACGGTGAGGTTCGTGCCGTGGCCCTAGACATCTCCAAAGCGTTTGATAGGGTTTGGCATGCCGGCCTTCTTCGCAAGCTCTAGGGTTATGGTATTACAGGTCGATTGTTTGACCTAATACAATCATTCCTGTCAAACCGTGAATTGAAGGTCGTTCTCAACGGATTCTCCTCCAGTTCCTATCCCACGAACGCAGGTGTTCCCCAAGGCTCCATCCTTGGCCCCACTCTATTCCTTATTTTCATCAATGACCTTCCTGACGCCATAGATTCCCAAGTTGGCATCTACGCGGACGACACTACAATTTACTCCTGCCTCAAAAACAAATCTAGTGTCGGTGACAAAACTAACCTGGCCGTGCGTCTTGAAATGGACCTCCAATCGGTTGTTAATTGGGGCAAGAATTGGCTGGTCAACTTTAACGCCTCAAAAACTAAACTACTCTCTATTAATCACCATAGAGATCCTTCCCTGCCCCCATTAGAATGTCTGATAGTCAACTTCTTGAGAGCAACTCCCTGCGTCTGCTCGGTCTCACGTTGACTGCTGACCTGAGATGGAACAAATACATTGAGTCAATTGCTTCGTCCACCGCGAGGAAAGTTGGCTCTCTGTGCCGCGCCAGGAAATTTTTCTCTCGGAATCGATACTTCAAATATACAAATCAACCATGCGCCCTTGCATGGAGTATTGCTGCCATATATGGTCTGGGGCACCTTCTGTTTACCTCGGAGTTCTTGACAAGATCCAGAGACGGATATGTAATATAATTGGCCCTGATCTGGCATCTCGTCTACAGTCACTCTCTCACAGACGCGCCGTCGCCTCTCTCTGTCTTTTTTTCTACAAATACTTTCATGGTAATTGCTCCGATGAGCTGCTTTCACTGGTTCCCAGACTCCATGAATTCAAGCGCCCTACGAGGCTGGCATCCCGCCCCACCTTTTACACTGTAGAAACTTTTAAATGTAGCCGTCTCTTCTACTCCAATAGCTTCATACCTCGCACCTCTCGCCTGTGGAACACCCTTCCCAATTACTGTTTCCCTGAGAGCTATAATCTCCAACTATTCAAATGTAATGTCAATCGACATCTCCAGTTACCTTGATCTATCCACTATCCCTCTCCTCATCCTTTCTTCTATCACTCCTATCTGCTCTTGCTCCAAATCTTCTGCAACCCCTGCATCCTAGTGGCTTCACGCCTTGCTCAGGGCGTAATGCTTAAAAAAAAAAAATATAATATTGTAAATATATATTTATTTGTATATATTAAATACCAATAATATTTAAAAACTTATTGTTCTTGTTAATGCTCAATACTGAAAAACGAATATAATTATTTATTTAAAAAAAAATTATAAATATGAACATAAAATTACGAATATTCAACAATTTATTTTGTAGTGGACAAATATTTGGATTCCTTGTTTTATTTTTTAAAAATTTATTCGTTAGAATTATATTTAGAAGTTTAAATATTTAAAACTGTCTATATAATCCAGTTTTTGGAGTCCCTATTTTGTTAATTAGAAAATGTTGTTAAAATTTAATTTAAATTGTTTTATATTTTTAAGTAGTGTAAAGTGTAATTGATATATTTATGAAATTTGTTCTGTATTGTATGTAGAAATTTTTAATTTTTCTTTTAAGTGTGTATGCGTGTATATGTATATATTTGTTTATATGTTTTAATTATAGGTTGAATTTTTGCTTTTCCAATATGTTTTGAAAATGTGTTATTAAAATTATTTACAGATATTAAATAACGTAATTTTTCATTTTCTTTTAAAATAAAAAAAATTTATATAAAATGAACCTGGAATTTTTTTTTTTTATATATTAATGATGTTTTTTTTTATTTATATATTTATTTTTATTATATTTTATTTATAATATTGTTTGTTTTATGTTCTTCAGACCATTTTTTGAAAAAAGATATTGGCCCAATAAAAAAATAAAAAAATATTAGAGATTATATATTTTTTTTATTAAATGAATTTTTGAATATTTGTTATATTTTATATATTGTATTTTATGTTTTTAAAATATTGATAATTATTCTTTTTAAAATATTTTTTAAAATATTTTTTTTAAAAATTTTTAATTTTTAATTATACTTTAAAATTTATATAATTAGTATTAGAATAAAATTTATTTTAAAATGTTTTTTTTATCAAAATTTTTATTTTCATTTATTTATCAAAATAATTTTTTTTTTTTTTTTTTTTTTTTTTATTTAACTTTTTTTTTTTGTTTTTTGATTGTATTTTGTTCATTTAAATAAAGCAAATTAAAAAAACAATTTTCGGTCGTTTAATAATTTGAAACATAATTTTTTTTATCCTTTATTCTTTTTAATCTAAGCATTCAAATATCAACTTGAATAAGATAATATAAGGAGTTTTAAATATTAAAAAATGAAATATTTTTAAAACCAATTTATATAACAAATTTTTCAGTATAATTTTTAAATATATATATATATATATATATATATATATATATATATATATATATATATTTATATTTAAAATTTTCTTTTTGAAATATAATGAATTTTTATTAAATATATTTCAAGATTAAATTTTCAAAATTACATGAAATATTTTCGATCATTAATTTTTGAAAAATATATATTAATTTCATAATAAATTTATTTCGATGAGCTATTTTTTTTTTTTTTATCCCAAAAAACATTCCTTTTTTATTGAAGCAGATATGAATTTTGCATGTTGTTGATTTAAAAAGAACATATAATCTTTATATTTTTTTTTATCCTTATTTATTTTAATAAAATTTTTTTTTTTCAAACATTTATTTGTAAAACATAATCCGCTCAAAGGTGGCATTTTTTTTTATATTTATATTTTTTTATAATTAAGAATATATAAATATATATGGATATTATTTGTTAATTTTTTTAAAATTATCAAATATAATTTTTTCTTTTCAAATTCATTTATATTTGAAGATATTTTGAATTTTTATCAATATATATATTCAAAATATAAAAAAAAAATAAAAATTAAAAAATTGCATTTTTCCTTCCTTTTTATAAACTTATATACATTATTTGAATATATTGTTAATAAAATATAAAAAATTTGTTTGATGTTTTCAATATTCAATTAATTTCATTTTCAAATTGTTTTAAAAAAAAATTACTCCAACACGTTTTCGCCGGACAGGAGAGTTCTTTTTAATTTCCATTATAAATATTTTCCATTCTGACTAAATTTTTACATATTAAATAAAAATTTTTTCATTTTTTCTATGCTTTGATATTTAACACAATACAATAATATATATGAACTTTTAATTTTTTCATTAAATTTGAAAATAATTATTTTTTTAAAATCTAATTTTAAATTTAATCAAAATTTTTTATAATTTCAATATTTTTTATATTTTTTTTTATATGACTTACCAATACAGTAAATATAGAAGATTATATAAAATTTAAAAATGCATCATTTATGTTAAATTTGTTTAAAAAAGCCCGCAGGCATCGCTTTAAAGTCGTTTTTCTCTTTTTCAAAAGCATCAATCAAATATTATCCGGAAAAATTTCTAATTATTAAGAGTTCCAGTTTTATTCATATTGCTTATTCATTCACAAACTTTTTTTCAGTTTTATTTTTTTTAATTATATGTTATATTTTTTTTTTATTTAAATATTTTTTTTTATTTGGTTTTTTAAATTTAAAAGATATTTTTTATACAAATAATATAGATAAAATATATAATTATATATATATATATATATATAGATAGATAGATTATAAACTTCAGTAATTTATATATATATATTTTAAATATTAAAAACATAATTTATAGATAGATAAGCATTAGATAGAAATTTTAGAAATTATATTTAATAATATATATAAATTTATTCATATTTTTTTTAAACTTTTTTTTTTTTCAAGGGTTGAATTTTTGAAATATTAACCCTAATAGATGTCTATGATATTCAAATCAAATTTAAAATTCATGGATGCACTATAAATTATTAAAATTCATGTTGTTTTTTTTTGCTATTTTAAAAATTTTTAAATGATCAGTTTTTGGATGAAAATATTTTTAAATCGTTTAATTTATTAAATTTTGAGCCTAATCTTTCATCATATTTAAATATGTTGTAATGCTTTTGGAAAAAATTCATTCCCAACAAATTGAAACGCAGATTAAATTGAACTCTGAAAAAAAAATTTATAAATTTTTATTTTATATATCTATATATATATATATAATACTCATATATTTATATGAAGAAAATTTAATAAAAATATAACAATAAAAAATGTAAAAAATATATTATAAAAAAAAATACATTTCATATTTGCTTAAAATTTTTTATAAATGTAAATGATATTTATAAAAATTTAACGATTAATAACTGCGTTGGTATTTTGGCAAAAAATAAGAATTTTCATTTCATTTTATAATGATTTTTCATTTTATTTTACAAAATAAAAAGATGAATGGATATACTATCATATATATTATAAAAATCAACATTCGTGAATGATGTAATATTTGATGGTAATGGAAATTAAAATTTTAATTCGCTAAAAAAAACGTTAATAATTTCAAAATTATTTTCATCTATCAAATTTATAATGTTTAAAAATATTATAGTAACGACGGCCATTTTAATTTGTCGTATAAGATTATATTCATAATAAAAAAAAATATTAAATATCATTTTCATTTTTTTTTAATTCTTTCTCAAAATATAATAAAAAATAAATTATAATATATATGGTAAAAAAAATCGAAGAATATAGACTTAGCTATTGAATTTATCCTTTTTTTATTTTTTTTTTTAATATGATTTAAATTTTAAAACATCCAAATGTTTAAAAAAAATAATATAAAAAAGTTTATTTTCATTTATATTTACAGATATTTATTTCATTATATATATATATATATATATATATATATATATATATATATATATATTTATATATATATATATATATATATATATATATATATATATATATATATATATATATATATATATGTTTATTATAAGAGATATTAATTAAAAATATTTTAAATTTATTACAAGAAAATCTGTTATGTAAAAAAATTACTCATATATTTTGGTTATTTTTTAAAAATTTTTGAATAAATAAATCAAATTTTTGTTTGAAACATGAAATTTTTTGTATATTGTGTTTTTTAAATTTTTTAAAATAACTCTTTTAACAAAAAATTTATAATAAAAATTTTTATGCTCTACTTTTTTGGCAAATTTTTTTTTTTTTTAAAATTTAATAACTGTTTGACCTTTTTGCAAATGTTTTTTTTTATTTATATATATATATATATATATATATATATATATATATATATATATATATATATATATATGAACAATAAAAATATAAAAAATTAAAATCTTTTTTGACACACTAATTTGTTATATAATAATATGCATTTATAAAATTATATTTTCATATATAAATATATATATATATATATATATATATATATATATATATATATATATATATATATTACAATAATTAATTTTATATAAATATAGAAATATATATAATATATAAAAAAATTAAATAAATGCTCATATAAAAATATAAAAATATTAACGTAGATTTTTAATTCTATATAAATATATATATACATGTATGTATATATGTATGTATGTAAATCGATGTATGTATGTATATATGTATGTATGTATGCATATATTTATTAACTATCTATCTATCTATCTATCTATATATATATATATATATATGTATGTATATATATATATATATATATATATGTGTGTGTGTATGTATATGTATATATACACATATATATGTATATGTGTGTGTGTGCATATATATATATATATATATGCATGTACATATGTAAAACAAAATGCGTAATTTTCATGGATAAATTTCCATAAGAAACGCAGGTTTGAATTTAATCAAAGTAATGTGGGTATTTTAAAAATGGAGAATTAAAGCGGAAATACTTTGACAAACAGAATATGATTTTATTCGTAGCAGAATGGTCAATATTGCACTTTCGATCTAAACCAATTACCATCTTTTGTCTCCTTGCACCCAGATATTTTGTTGATCGTCTAGCTTCTCTTCTTTTCTATCAATCCAAGTTACCCACATGCGTCTTATTAAAATTATCCCCTTGCTTTGGGTTCGATGAATAATAAATATATATAAAACATTTCTCTTCTACTATCGACCTCACATTATTGATCAGTGTTAAATACAGAACGATGCACAGCCGAATTCCAGAATGAATGCTCATATTCAAAGCAACAGAAAAATAAATTACAGTGTAGTAGTCAAAACATGAGAAAAAAAAGAACCAGAGGAAAAAGAGATGAAAATGGCTATAGTAATGGCCGAAAACTCTTACAACAATAAAATTTATGGAAAAATTGTGTACGCCCTAACTCTTACAAAACGGAAAAAACTAAGGATGCTAGAAAACTAAATGAAAAATCGATTAAAAATTATTTGTCGGCCTCATTTAATGGAAAATATTTGAAATATATATATATATATATATATATATATATATATATATATATATATATATATATATATATATATATATATATATATATATATAAATATAGATAACTAGACTCGTTTCGAAAAACCCTCGAATTTTTGATTTGCTAATCAAATCAATCTCGAGGGAAAAAAGGTTTTAAAAAAAGAAGAGCTACAAACATGAACTTCTGCCGACAAAAAATCGCACAGATGCAGGTCTGAAGCCCAAAGAAAAAAAACCCCGATACGAGTAACAACTAACTAACAAAAGAGCTCAATACAACCGTAGAGCAGACCTAGATACACCTAGTGAGCCAGACAAACCTACCTAGGTTTCACCTAAACGGATCGTCAGGAAAGATATATATATATATATATATATATATATATATATATATATATATATATATATATATATATATATCAGAACCTATCTAATTAGGTATCAGGATAAATGAGGATAATTCTGGTTAAAGAGAATTGACCCTAACGACATTTCATAGAAAAAGCGTCCACCAGAAAAAAAAAATATTTGCATAACAAAAAAAAATAAAATAAAAATAACAAAAAAAGCATATTCTATTTACCAAGTAACCAGGCATTTTTATGCCTACAACCATTAAGTATTTCAGATCTCTTGTTCAGTAACTTACTAGGGTTATTATAAGTAGCTATAGCTAATTTTTCTTTCATACATAGAAGGCAATATGTATCACCAGACTTATATTTACGACATTTGTTTATTATCTCCCATTTTAATATAGGATCTATACATTGCTTCTTTTTAATTTCCCATAAGTAGTTAGATAAACCTGTCCTGTGCCTGTATATTTAATGTGCAAAACTTCTTTTATGGTTATAATTATTTTTCCCAGATATCAGTTTGTGCAACATTGTTTTTTTTATTTAAAAATTACATCATCTTTTTCTGTTTGCACCGCCGGAGGTATAGGTATAAAAATAAAAATAAAGAAATAATTATAGTTCTTTTTAATATTATTTTACTTATCACATTAATTTACTCTTTTTTTCTTTTTGCTAGACATTGCGATGTTGGTTGATTATTTTCAAGCAGTACGGATGTTTTTAGCCCTTTCTTCTTTTTTTTTTTTTTATTGAATTTTGTTTCCCAGACAGCAATTTGTGTAATATTTATTTTATTTACAAATTGCATCATTTGGATGTTTTACACCGCCAATACTATGTATTTAGCTGGCAACTATGTTCCCGCCGTTTTTTTAAATTCTGGAATCTGTTGCGTTTTTAAATTTTGGAATCTATTTTTTTCGAGAATACTATTTTGGAATCATTTTGTAATCTATTTTTTTTTTGTTTTTTTAGCTAATTTCTGTTTATTTTCATATTAAAATAGAATGTCAAGTTAAGAAAAATCAACATTTTC
Source organism: Acanthosepion pharaonis (assembly GCA_903632075.3). NCBI lineage: Eukaryota > Metazoa > Mollusca > Cephalopoda > Sepiida > Sepiidae > Acanthosepion > Acanthosepion pharaonis. The sequence goes on along the minus strand of CAHIKZ030001360.1, from coordinate 800,788 downwards.
GACGCCTCCCTCTTTTTGCATTTAATAATCAAGGTTCCAAGGCCGCAAAAGCTGCTCGTGACTATTGTGCTCTGTATGGAGATCATGCCATAGCTGAAAGAACCATTCTTGATTGGTATACCAAGTTCAAAAATGGAGATTTTGACGTCAAAATCACACCTCGTTCTGGCCGTCCAATTAAATTCGATGAAGAGCAATTAAACCAACTTTTGCACAAAAATACTTGTCAACCGACAAGGGAACTGGAAGGGTAAATGGAATGCTCCCACACTACTATAGAGAAGCATCTTCACTCGATGGGAACGTTTCAGAAGTGTGAAGCATGTGTTCCGCATGCTTTAAGTGACTACAAAAATGAACGAGCCACAGTCTCCCCTATTTTGCTTGCAAGTCATCGCTCAACTCATGGACACAAGCAAAGATTTCTTTACCGAATCGTTACTGGCGACGAAAAATGGTGCCTGTACATCAATATAAAGCAGCACAAGGAATGGCTTAGCCTCGGTAAACAAGCGACCCCACTGGTGAAACAAGATCTTCATCCGCGTAAAACGATGTTGTGCGTATGGTGTGACTGGGTAGGGATCATCTATTAAGAATTGCTTAAACAGAATCAAACAGTTCACGCGGAACTCTATGTTCAACAGATGGAACGATTGAACACAGCTATTCAAGAGAAAAGACCTAATCGGCAGTATGGAGTTCTTTTGCTGCACAACAGTCGCCCTAGTATCGCCAATATGACCAAGGAAGTAATTCAAACGCTGGGAAGTGCTGCCACACACGCCGTACTCTACCGATTTGGCACCAACGGATTTCTGCCTCTTTCGATCTTTTTCAAATGCTATGCGGAATAAATAGCTTGGTTGGATGAATTTTTCGAGACGAAACAGGGTGATTTCTACCAACAAGGTATTGAAAATCTTGTTGGACGTTGGGTAGAAGTTGTAAACAAGGGAGAAAACATTATTGATTAATTAGTCGTTATTTTTTTAAATCATTAAAAAAATAATTAAATAAAAACAAACTAAAAAAATCGGCGGGAACTTGGGTTTTCAACCCAACAGAACTGGGAATTATTGATTTATCCTTGATAGTCACCTTGCAGTATTGATGCCTGTATTCAAACTTATATATGTCTATAGCACATTTTCTACACACACGTGTGTGTGTGTGTATATATATATATATATATATATATATATATATATATATATATATATAATAATGGACTCTCCGTAGGTTTCGACGTATGAGGATCTGAAAAACTTAATCAATTGATTCAGTTATGAAATTTTGTGCGGTAATCTTAAGTGGCACTTAAGATTTGCTAGTGATTTACAAAGTATTTACAAAGGAGGCCAGATATGGAGCAAGATGAAGATTGTGGGATGAGATACCTGTTAGATTGGCTGACATTTTAGATCTTGCTCTCGTTTCTTGAAGACGATTCAGACAAGCAGATTGAAAACTGTTGAGTCCACTAAAACACGTTGATCTCCATTCTACCCGTTCCAGGGCTAAGCGTTCAAAGGTGTTATGTGGTATATTGACAGCTGACAATTTGCTCTTCAGCTTGTATTTGTATCTTAGACCTGTAGCCCTGATCTAACTGGCTTTACATTAGGATCGTGCGTATATTTTCATCAGACATTCTCATGACATGACCAGTTTTCGTAACCGAGACTGTATGAGAAAAAAATTTAATTTACACCTATTAAACAGTTCTACGTTAGATCTATCTATCTATCTATCTATCTATATATATATATATATATATATATATATATATATATATATATATATATATATATATATTAAATTATGCTGTATATATATTATATCATAAAGAAGTAATTATAAATAGAATTACTTAGTAATGTTAATATAATTGATGGTGAAATCTCTTCGCTAACAAGACTTAATAAGGCATTAACTCTCTAACAGTTCATTGAATAACGCTATCCTTATGTCTAAATTGTTGTCTAATGGAGTTGATGTTGCTGAGACGAGTACTTTAAAAAAATTCACATTTTTACCTTCAGGGCGTAATTTTTTCATTTCCAGATAAACTCCAAGACGCAATAAATGTAGTGTAGACCGAAAGATGTCTTTAAAATATGCTATCTATTGACAGTTATATTATTTTGGAACGGGCGATGTCGCAACGCTAGATTTCTTGTTTGAATAATTCAAGTGAGAATTTTGTTTGAGTAACGTGGTAAATCAACGTTATTTTTTGTTGCATTTGTCTTTATACTTTAGTTCAAGGCGCTTTAATTGAAAAACACATGCAACAAAAAAAGTCGTGCATTATATATATATTGTTTTATTATTCCAGAAAGTGTAACTAAGGTCTGCTCAGCATAGTTGAAGTATAAACCATAGGTGGGCACTGTGGGTGGTAAACAAAGACAAAATCCACCCGAGCAAGCGTCTGCAATAGGGATTAGATAGCAAGCCCTAGTAGACGGGTATCCCAGAATACGAGTGGCCAGCTGTAAGACTATCTTGAGCTGCTGGGCAGTTCCACACAGTGATATTTTTTAATCCCTTGTATAGAAAGATTGCCAAGGATTTAAAAAAAATTGTCTGTACAATTTTTTCATAGTCTTGTTTCTAACTATTATAGGTAATACAGTAGTCTTCAGGGGCCGGGGTATAATTTTTCAGTTTCATTTTTCCAAATCTTATATTTATTTTTTTCTGTCATTTTCTTTAGCTGATGAATATTTATTTTATCACTCTTCCATATTTATGAGATAACATCTTTTTTTTTAATTCCTAGGCCTGCTATATAAGCATTTAAATGTCTTTCAGTATGAATGGTAAAATCCCCACACTAGTCTTCGCCTGGTTTGTTATGACTGTTACAGGCTGATTTTTATAATATTTTTGGTATGTGGCCCACTGCAATATCTTTCAGTGAATATTACTACCAATTGCGTTCACGTTGATCTTTGTATTACTTCATTGACAACACATTATCATCCTCATTATATTTCGATTTCTGCTATGGTCCCATGACCTACCAAATCTGCGCGACGACCTAAGACAGGTAGTCGTGTGTTGTTATTGCTAAATTTCATGATTTATTTTTCAAACTCCCATAACATCACGAGCGTTACATGGAGATAATTCGGGGCCCGTACTTACCAAGAATTTTTTTTTTGTATTTCTCATAAGGTGGGATTTTCAGGGATTTTTTATTGTATTATTGTGTTCCTTTCTTTTATTATTCCAAGCACACCTAGTATGACTAACACTATTCTTGTTTTCAATTTCCGCATTTTTTCTATTATTATTATTATTATTTATCGCTATTTTCATCCTTCTACTTGAGGGTCTGTTTTGTTTTGTTTTTCAAGTTAATTCAATAAGAAAACATGCTTATTGTGTTTGAGACTTTCCAGTGAAAGACTCGCCACATCCCGCCTGTGAGAGAGAGGTTGGAGGGTAAAGAATAATTCTCCTCCAATATTGACTTGGAGACACTTTTGAGTTTTGTGGAGTAATGCATGAGAAAGTAGTGTAAAATAATAAAAAATGCCATTATTATTATTATTATTATTATTATTATTATTATTATTATTCAATTTCTGCTAAGGTTACATTATCTGCTGGAAGACTTAAGGCAAGTAGGGGTGCTTTGATATAGCTATATTTCATGATTTGTTTTTCTAATTGCCATTAACATCACTAGCGTTGCATGGGCAAAGTTCTTAGTGCGTATGCTGTACTTATGGCATTTTTTGTATTTCTCTTTAGCTGGAATTTCCAGGGATGTTTTCCAGGTGTTGTTGTGTTCCTTTTTTATCATTCCAAGCGCACCTACTTTGACTAGCACTATTTATGTTTTCAATTTCCACGTTTTTTCTATTTCGATTTCCAGGTCTTTATAATTCGATATTCAAATTCTTTTGTAGCTACAGTCGCCCTATCAATTAGCAGACAAGTTTTTCTTTTCCGGCCTATTTGCATCAATCTTCCGGAAAGATGGTAATTATTATTATCATTTTATTGTCGTTTACGTTTATTAAGTGTTTACAGCGATAGTAAATTATTAGTTTAGAATAATGACTTTCTCAATATTCTTATCAGCATCCTAGCTGTCTTCACAAATGCACTCATCTGGATGGGTAAAACTCCTTCATTACTTTCTAAGTATTACACGACTCTTCCGTCTTCTTCAGCACCGTCCTTAACACTCCAATAAGGACTGATATAAATGTTACTTCATGTCCTACAACATTCACATTTCTCTGACAAGGTTCAAGTATTTGCCAATCTTTTCACATCTTTTCTGATTGAGACAAACCAAAATTGCTAACACTTTCACCGCTGCCTTGTTGCCTGGCTGTACTGTCCCATTTTCAGAAAAATTGAAAAAAAAAACCCGATTTACCGGAAATAAATGACTATAAAAACAGTGAAAGTGATTTCTCATGGTCGCAGTCATTTTAATTTCGGAAGGCTATTATGCAGAACGAACTAAACTAAAGACACTTCTGGCAAACAATATAGTAGAAATAGTACGCAAAACAGAATTTCTAACAAATATATGTGCTGAAAAAGAAAAGAAAAGGGCGCTAATTTGATTATGACTAACGCTTGACACAGAACATTTTAGCGCGGCTTGTAAACGCGTTTATACGACGACTTTCGGCAATTTCAGTTTCGTGAAAATCTATAAGCGCGTCCACAGTAGCGCAGTGTTAATTTTATTGGGAGGGTGTTTCATGTTCTTTCTTCTCCAGACATTAATAATAACCGTTCCATTTTAACCAGTTCACGGTGATGTTGCCTTGTCTAACTCAACCAAACAGCAAAGAGTCACTTTAGTTATTACGATAAGTATTCCTAAACTTTGCAAACACTTCAAGACGTTTTTTCTCTTCTACAAAACAAAGTACTTTGAATGAAGTCAAATCCACCCACCTGAAATTGAGAGATTCACCGTTCACAGTAGAATAGGTAACCTTGTCCTCTTGAATTCTGCAAAGAAAAGAATGGTAAGAATAAAAAAGATGTACATTCCATTGCTACAGCATCGATGGAATATCATAATGAAAATTCATAGTTCAGTTATCTTTGAAAGGAATCAACCAACCCTGGAGAATTCTTAGGCAACTAGGAGACATACTTCAGTTTTTATCATATTCTTCCAAAAAGTCCGCCATTATTTGCTATATAAAAGGATTCTAGAATTCTAGAATCAATAGACTGTGCCAAATTGGAGAAAAGGAATTATTGATCATATAGCTGAATGGTTAGAGTATCGATTGAAGTATCAAAAAATCTTAGACTGTCTTTCTTCCTATTATTTGAACAAAGCTTTTTTTTGCGCTGCCAGAATAAAGGTTTTGAACGTGCTAGTAAGGTACTTCTGCAGGTACATTGTTGTTACAACAGACTATATATATATATATATATATATATATATATATATATATATATATATATGGTGATACTCGTTGGGAAAAGCCTCGGAAAGCTTACCTTGTAGTAGAACAAATCAGTACGCGAGGAAAAATGGGAAATAAAAAAGAAAGAAACAAGAACAGTAAAAACAAGGCGAAAACAACCGCCAAGTGTTTAAGCTCAAAGTTCAAAGGAAATAAAAAACAAAACGAGTAAAAACAGTAAAAAGACAACTACATAAAGTGCTCAATACACTAAGTAGAGCAAACGTAAGATACGATCCTAAGGAGACATTTGGTTATGGTTTTATCAATAAATACTGTTCAGTAATTTTCCTCTCTAGCCAAATAAATTACCTTGAAGATCCGTTTGATGAAACCTATGTAGGTTAGCATAGCTTAATTTATATATTACTTTTTCATATATATATATATATATATATATATATATATATATATATATATATATATATATATATATATATATGTATATTTGATATATGCTACATTTTAGTTATGGACAGATTAGTATAGGCGGCGAAGGGTCTCCACGGATTCACTTTCTTTTATTTTCTGTGAATTTCAAGATCGTCTTGCAAATTTAATATTCAGATTCAACTATTACACGCTCTCAATAAATGGCAGGCATATTCCCCTTTATATATATATATATATATATATATATATATATATATATATATATATATATATATATATAAAACCTTTTTAAAGATATTAATACAGAAAAGAAAGAAAAAAATACATCTGCCTACAACAATCAATCAAAAAGCTGCAAACTCTGCCTGGATGGGAAAATAGCTATAATTGTTTTCCAGGCCAACACAAACGACAAAATAAACAATCAGAACTCATCTTAAAATGCAGACAGGAAAACGAATCTTTAATATCTTACTTAAAAGTCGAACACTGAAAACTAACAAGAATAAACGAAAGGAAATAAATAAAATAAATAAACAAAAACAAATAAATTAATCCAAACAAATAAATAATTTTATAAACTAATTAAATAATAAGCAAATTCACAAACCAGAAAGGCACAGATAAATACAATAAAACGACCCCCCCAAAAAGAGAAAAAACCACAATAAAATAATCAATAATAAATAAGAACATTAAGAATGCCATATATTGCCAAGCAACTGCATTTGGCTCCATAATTATTTCTACTCAATAGCCCGTAGACTAATTTGAAACCGTTCCCGCCCACCGAAATAAAAGTTAGAAATAAAATAGACTACTCACAATGCATCATTGACCAGTAAAAATAAAAACAGTCGAGCAAAAACACAACGCACATGGCCTGACTGTCGCATTTGGTTATTGACTTTAATGTCCACTTTTATATTTCCATACGGTCTGTGCATAACATTGAGCTTTTTAACCCATAAATATAACATAACTTAAAACTATCACCGCTCTTCCTGAATGAATTGAGCCCTCTGGCTGTTGGCGTTTGTATACATTTGTATATAATACGTAAAAATTTCCTTTGCCACACTAATGAGCTGTGATACAACGAAACAAGCTTGTTTGCGTATAACTATATATATATATATATATATATATATATACACTATTTTATTCATATATATATATATATATATATATATATATATATATATATATATATATATAAGAAACGAATAGATGCAAAGGATCCAGAGTTCTTAGCATTAAAAAGTAATCAATACAAAGTAGAGCAAAATATTATTATAATATTTTTATTATAATAAATTTCAATAAAAAGTTTTACATAGCTACACAAAAACTTTCATGTTTCGGAGCTATAATGGCTCCTCTTTGGGCGATAGTAGGTAACCTATGTTTTTTTATTTGGGAAATTTGTACACAAAACGTTGCCTCTTTCTAAAGTTAAAAATTGAGGGGTGTGGTTCAATATTAAAAAATATCCTTTTGGGCATGTCTTGATTAACCAATTAAAAGAATGATCTAAGCTAAAATAGAAAAATGAAAATTAGGTCAGAGGGGAGAGGTAGGTGGGTGATTATTTCATGTGATGATAAATTGATACTCTAGACATGTTAGCAGCAAACAAACTGTAGCCACATAATCAATAATAAATAAGAAAAGATAACTAAGAATACTATATACACTGCGTGATAAACTATTATCGAGATAAGTTTTTCTGATATTTCAAAAACTGTCCAATCAATTCACTTGCGTAATCACTGAAATTTTCGTACTAATCTGCGTAATGTAAACAAACTGGCGCCATATTTGTTATCAGCACGGTGATTTGAGTGTGCCAAATTATTAGAAAAGTGGAAGAATTTAGTGAAAATATGGGCCATAAAAGCAGTTTAAATGATGCTGAAAAGAAAACTATCACCTCAGAACTCTCAAAAGGTAAATCTACCCTAGAAATTTCTAAAATGATAGGGAGGTGTCATCAAACAGTGAAAAAGTTCACCGCTGACCCTACACAAGTACGCAAAAGGGCAGATAAAGGCAAGCCGAGGGTTATTTCAAGTCGTCTCATGTCATGACTTAAACGAGAGACCACGAAGAACCCTGGACTTACCAGTCAAGAGCTTTTCAGTCGCATGGGGATCCTACTGTGTCTAAAAGTACTCGGTGTCGGTATCTGAGGGAAATAGCAACAACAGTCAAACTTGTATCGAAGCCTCCGTTGACGAGAAATCACATTCAAAATCAACTGAAATGGGCCGAGGACAATATGAAGATTGACTTCTCTAAAGTTTTGTTCACAGACGAAACTCGAGCAACACTTGATGGGTCAGACAGATGGTGCAAAGGTTGGGTAATGAATGGACAGAATCGCAATCAGCGTTTGAGATACCAACAAGGCAGTGGAGGCATAATGATCTCTGGTGGTATCATTGGAAAAACATTAATGGGCTCATGGAGAGTACCAGATGGCTTCAAAATGATTGCTGATGCATATATAGCGTTTATGAAGGAGCATCTTGAACCGTAGATGAAAAGGCAAAGAGTTGCCTTCAGAAGGGCCATTGTTTTTATGCAAGATAATGCTCCCTCACATGCTGCTCACAAGACTACTGAATATTTGAAACAGTTAGGCTTCGATGGACGTCGAAACATGAAGTGGTCAGCAAATTTTCCGGATATGAACCCAATCGAAAACCTTTGGAGCATCATGAAGCGAAGACTGTACGCCAACGGACGACAATTCAGGAGCAACGCTGAGTTGTGGAAAGCAATTCTTGACGTATCTCACGGCATTACAGCAGATGACATCCTACAATTAACAAATTCTGTGGATCGTCGACTTGACTTCTTCAAGTAATTTCCAACAGGTAAAGCACATTCCCTATTAATTTGTTTAAAACTTTGTATCTGTTATTATTTGTTTGATTATCTTATTCATTAGCTTCTTTTGATCATAAACATTCACGTGCAACATTAATAAACGTTTTGTTTGCTCAATTCTGGGAATTTTACTAAACCTTTCTAATAATTTGGCACGGTCAAATCACCGTGCTGATAACAAATATGGCGCCAGTTTGTTTACATTGCGCAGATCTATACGAAAATTTCAGTGATTGCGCACGTCAGTATTGCCAATTTTGTGTGAATTGATTGGACGGTTTCTGAAATATTAGCAAAAAGTTATCTCGATAATAATTTGGCACGCAATGTATAAACAAGGAACTGCGTTTGGATCCACAATTATTCCCACTCAATAAGTGGGATGTAGTTTATTATGAGCTGCTCAAACCGACCGAAACCATCATGGAAGAACGCCATCGACTACAATTGGTCCGTTTGGGCCGAGCAGTGAAGAACAAATGACAGCTATACGATCAGAGATAGGACAAAGTGATTTTTCAACATGACAATGCTAATCCACATCTTGCAAAAAGGGTGAAAACCGACTTGGAAACGCTTATATGTAGAATCCTACTCCATCCGCCGTATTCAACAGAAATTGTTCGTCCGATTATCACTTTTTTCGATCGAAGGCACGTGGCATAGCTGAACAGCACTTTCATTCTTATGAAGATGCCAAAAAATGGGTCGACTTGTGGTTAGCGTGAAATACGTGTCGTTTTTCTAACGTGGAATTAAAATGCTGCCAGAAAGACGCGTAAAAATAATGTCTAGCGATGGGAAATACTTTCAGTAATATGTTTCTTACTATATTTTTTGTAAATGAAACATTACTTTACATGAAAAAATCAACGACAACTTATTCAAGGTCCTTACATATATATATATATATATATATATATATATATATATATATATATATATATATATATTACAAACAAAAGGAATTAGGATTACTCCATGATATTGATGAATCATCATTTCATACTTATAGATAAAATTAATTCTTAAGAATTTTCAAACTTATCAGGTTAACAAGAAAATCAAAACGAAATCTAAACTTCATTTTGATTTTTCTTGTTAACCTGATGAGTTTGAAAATCCTTATAAATTAATTTTTATTTATAAGGTGAAATGATCATCATCAGTATCACGGTGTAATATTAATTCCTATTGTTTGTAATTTATATGCTCTGTTTGAATAAATCATTGAGATCTCTCTGTGAATCAGTTTTAATATTTTCCTCAAATATGAAAAAGAAACTCGAGGCGACAGAGATGTGCTTCTACAGAAGGATGCTAAGGATATCATGGACCGAGGGCGTCAGCAATGATGAGGACTTAGAGAGGTTGTAAACAAAGAGGCGGCCTATACTTAATGTCAAGAAGAGGCAGCTGAAGTTTCTGGGACACATAATGAGGAAGGAGGACCTGGAGAATCTGATACTCACGGATCGAATAGGAAGAACGAGAGACAAGAGAAAACAACGTGTGACATACTTAAGCAAGTGGATTACAGAACGTAGTCTGGAGGAAGTAGCCGATGGAAGGAACTTGTTGAGAGCTGCAAGGGATAGAGGGAGGTGGAGAGCCATGATCGCCTACGCCCTGAAAGGACATGTCACATAAAAAGAAAATATATTAAATTTTCTTCCCCGCAATTTAGATATTAAAATAAGAATATCAAAACTAACAACCTTTTGACCGGCACTCGTATATTTTCTTCTAGTTCCCGCCATTGAAAATAATACCACCTAATACAGAGAAAACAGAGAAAGAAATGCAGATAGTCGAAAGCAAACTGAATAGACGGTAAAGATTTTCCCGAGATAGTTTGACATGCGCAAAGAAATACATCGAATATAAACTAACAAATAATACTAACAAAATAGGGAATATAGTGAGAAATGAAGAAATCAAATTAAAGAAAAAAAAAAGGACTTGAAATACGAGGTTAGAATGTGCAATGAAACAAGACGTAACCGTGTAACACGAACGATCAATAGTGAAAAGATCTGTTGCTCAACAATTCTCAAGGACGACAGATAGAAGCCTGAATGTTTTTTAAAGGTAAAAATATGAAGCGTCTTCAAGTCCGTGCTTAAATATCGTTGTATCAATTTCCGTTATTCATCGAATCACGTGCGTTAACACCTTTAGTATTGAAATATTGCTGTAGGCACAGAAACTCGCAGCTGCTCTGCTCTGAGCATATATCAAGAATGGAGGATCGCCGACTCCCAAAGAAACAGAGGTACACAACGAATGAAATAGAGGGGGCCCTTAAAAAGTATCATCGTTTTCTTCAATATGAACTAGAGTAATTTTACTTGGTTGCTAATAGAATTTTACATGGAGACCGGCTTCACTGAATAATTTTCAGGCTCAGGTTGAGGAGAGTGAAAAAGGCGGCATCTCTCTCTCTCTCTCTCTCTCTCTTTATATATATAGAAGTCAACATTTCCTTTACAGTCTGTTTCAGGCCTGACGAATGCGTCTAGCATGAAACAGACTGTCGCTTCTAAATCTTGACTTCTATGTTCACTTTTATATTTACACACGCTCTATCTCTGATATTGAGCACTTTATCCCATAAATATAGTACATCTTAAGACTGTATTACTTCATATATATATATATATATATATCTATATATATATATATATATATATATATATATATATATATTGATGCTAGACTCTCCGTCGTATTTTGACGTATGATTGTCAACCAACTCATTTCCTGTGAACCGACAGGTGACACATGCATATATGATTTGATTATAGTGGTGAAGGATTTGAGCAGAACCAACCACACTTTTTGAAGCGACAAACACTGTGACATGGTGCACTATGTGCCACAAGGTCTCCAACCGACCCCCTGTAGATTTTTAATTAAAGAACTATCCTTCACCTAGACCAGTTACCATTCAAGGCTATAGAACCCAGTCTGTCCTGCTATTTACCTATAGCTGGCGAGGGGAAGAGGATTCATACCTTTCCCTAGGGTATTAGCACTTAAGTGAATGTAATGGATTCGGCTGGAATTCGAACTCAGCTATCCAGTACTCCACCGTGCCTATATATATGGATGGTAGCGGGAAGTATCAAACCAAGTTTTACCATTTCTCTACCTGCTGCTAAAGACCTAATAAGAAGTCAGACATAAAAATGACCGACCTTATGCGCCTCTATTTCCATCAAAACAACAACATTCGTTCTGGTTTACGCCTGGTTTTCTTTTTATATCTGAAAACCTCAATTCCTACCAGGTCAGGAAAAATATATTAACAACACTTCGAAACTCCTCCAATACAAGCATTATTTTCTGTATAATGTTAAACGTAAAGCATGCAAAATTCGCAAACAAAAATAGAAAGAAGTATAGATATTAACAACACCAATAACCCTCTCAAAAGTAGGTATATAATTCTAGCCATCAATTCCTTAATAATACCCAACAGAAAAACTTATACAACATTGATCTAGAATTAATCAACACGAACTATAAAAAATATCAGATTTACAGTCAGCAATTTACGGGATAGCAACAAGAATAAAACATGTGGGAATATACAAAATAACCTGCACAAAATGCCCAGTGATAGACACAGGTGAAACACCCAAAATCCCCACAATTGACTATTCGAACATCGTAAAGAGCTTTTATTATAATAATGTTCGCACAATACAAGGCTCAAACGCCATTCAAAGAAGATCGTGTGATCGAGCTGTGTACGAATAGGAAATATGAAGTGGAGATTATTAACAATTTGGATCAAGGTTTTAAAATTTCATCTTTCGTGGAATCAAGAAAGTTACGAGTATATAACGCCGCGGTATTCTCTACTACTTTAAGGTGTTGAAACAGTTTGACCAACCATCTGCGGACTGGAGACGATTTCTAGATTCTTTTGGTTTGATCTGTCGCATAGAAAGATAAGGCATGGCAGCAGGAGTCAGGTACTTTTGGCAAAAGGAGACGCCTATTTTTCCGGCATTTTTAGCGATGGATCCCACTTGAGATCTTGAGTCCAAATAGACGATCAAATCAAGGGACCTCAAGTATAACTATTCATTCTAACAGGAAAAATCTCAGGGTCCGATCGTTAATGACAGAATATTACTAGCATGGTTTGAGAAGGATAACAAGTTACAAGCCAGATTTTGTCTATTGAGCTGGTAGAATTTGGTCAGAATTGAGATCAGCGGTAAGGCTCTGAACATTCTTGATTTGGGGATATCATTTGTATATATGTTTAATAATGATCTGAGAATATTACTAAGCCGATCGTTCATAATAATGGTAACATCAGCTAGTGTTATTGTCATATGAATTTTCTAAAGTACTTCTATTAAAATATTTGAGGAAAATAAAGTAAATTAAATTACACATGTCGACGATGGAATTTAATTTAAACTTGTTCAATATATATATATATATATATATATATATAATTTCACTCCAAGCAAGTCAATAAAATGAGGGGGTGACTTAATGTGAAAGAATCTAACTAAAAACTCTATTGAGGAGAGAGAACAATAAAGGGACAGGAATTAAGAAAATAGAAGATAACGGTTGGCATTGCATTTAAGCAAGAAGCTGGCAGAGTGTTTTACAAGCGAGAAAAGCAACTGTTAGCATTGAACTTACTGTAACGTCTAGCCAATTAAACTGTGAATTGATGAAACCTGACCGCCAATCTAATACTCCGTTAAATTCATATAATCTAGGTATCACAGCGAATGGCGATATTAATTTCCGCTTCAAATACAAAAAAAAAAAAAAAATATGGCACAAGGCCAAAAATGCGGAATGTAGAAAAGGACAATCTTCTTCTGTCTTAATATTAAACACAGCTAGCCACAGACACTGATCCAAATATACCACAATATTCCTAACACTAAAACAAGGCATTCTTATTTACTTTTCTTACTACATCCACCATAATACCTCTTGTCTCTATGGGTTTCCACCTAGTTCCCATATGTATAATTCATTGTCTGTAGGGAGAAGGGAATAAAACAACAATTTAAAAATAACCCTAATGAACGAAGAGCAATAATTATTACCACTTCAAATACAGAAGATTCGGCACAAGGCCTAAAATGGGGAATGGGGAAAAGGACGGTTTTAACTTAGCTAGCAACAACCCCTGACCCAAACATACCACAATATTCCAAAACAAAGAATTCTTACTTATCTTTCTTACTACATCCACCATAATATCTCATTGTCCCCATGAAATTCCTAACTAGTCCCTATATGTACAATTCATTGTCTGTTGGGGGAGGGGAATAAAACAACTTAAAAATAGGCCCAAATAGCGAAGAGCTGGTCCAAACCAAGGAATATTTATAGAAAAGGTAGAGAAAAACAAATTTACGGCGGTGGGAAAGAGACTGTTGCCGAGAAACCAGGTGAGAACCAATAATATAACTCATTCTTCTTTAGATTTTATCATGTTTCTTTAAATGTATAGCAGGAACGCCGGACTATCTTTTTTTTCCTTTTTATGTGCCATGTCCTTTCAAGACTTGAAGCAACAGATATGCGGTTCTACAGAATGATGCTGAGAATACCATGGACCAAACATGTGAGCAAAAACAAAAGTTGTAGAGAATGTGGCAGCAAAAAGGACACTTATACTTCACATTAGGAAGAGACTGTTGAAATTTCTGGGATGCATAATGAGGAAAATTTGATTGAAGGTAAGTGAGACAAAGGAAGGCAATGCATAACCTCCCGAGCAAGCATGAGTAAATAAGTTTGGTTTGTGGAGTATCCTAAACAGACGTAGTACTTTTTTTTAATCATTTAGCCCCTAGCAGGATGCAAGGGGTTACTTCAATATGTCTAGCGAGTGACAAATTTTTCAAAACCCCTTGCCTCTTCTTTGTTCAATACTCGGTATTTCAGCAACTTCGTCGTATATTGGCCATTTAATTTTTCACGTAGATTTATGCAGACAGTCAATAGTTTACGATTTTTTTCTTTATCTTCACCAGTTTCTCGTACATGCGTGCATTTGGAGAACATTTAATATTATGTTTGGGCAGAACTACCTGTTTTTTTCTTTCGATTTTGTAATTTGCCTAAAGCAATTTTCTGATATTAACGAAAAGTTATATTAATGCGCAGCAACCATTAGTTTAGCTTCTTTGCCTTGAATCAAATTGCTTTCGGAAAACAACGCTAGAAATTTTTCAACAGCTATTATTAAAATTTTTGAGAAAACTGTTTCAATAAGTTTTATAATTATTTAAAAAGATCGAAAGTGGGCTGCGTTGGAGTTGAGACCATTACATAATGGTGCGAGAAGTCAGTGTTAGATCCCAACCAATGACCAGAATTTCAAAATCCTATTGGGAAGAAAGATGTAACCTATGATAAAGTCTGCATATACAACATCCCATTCAGATGTGGTAGACAATATAATGTTTTTTTTTTGTTCAGGATAGTCAATTTGTAACAATAAAAATAATAATAATAAACAAAAATGTGTTCTCATACTGATGTAATGAATATGCATACACCTGGGTTCCCCCTCACAGTAATATGTTTGGCTTGTGTCAGCCATAAATACAGACTGATGTGGAGGTATATGGACGACGCCTATTGTCTTCGCCTATTGCCTACGCCTATTGCCTTCGATTACGACGAGGATGAGTCCATTATGGTTACCTGTTAGATTGTCCTACCCGGTTACAGTAGTCAAGAACCACTTTGCTACTTTGAACAAATATATCCCTTTCCGGGACATATCACATACATTTGATGATAATTTCATATTTGATTCGTTTCTCCCTTATTTATTGATTCTATTATCATTTATAATTTATATAATAATATTTTTTAAGGTGGTTCATTTGATGACTAAGTGTTCACTCAGACAACCAGCTAAAATATGTATATGTCTGGACATACGGGTGTCTGGATAGAGGTAGTGTTTTGATATCTGGCACTTTTCACCTTCATGTGCACGGGCATCACTGGTCCTCAACTATCTCGTAAATCTCTCACGTGTTGGCACCAAGTTGCCATGCCCTGGTTTCAGCTGGAAGACTAAACAAAAAAAAATGTGAATGGGATGGTGTTAACACTGCACGAGTGGGCAAACGATCTGCTCGACAGGTCCCCAGCCAGGGCGGAATTCAGTCTCAGAGGGACTACAACGACCAATGCGATACACCTAGATGGGGGACATCGGCTGTAGTGAGAGGTATCCACCGGGTTAAAACACCCTACACACACCATATAGGCACCTCAAGGATACCTTTCGGAGTTGAGGACGATACCCAGGCAAAGGGAATAAATAGAAGAAATCAATCGTTTTCTAGAGGATTTTCCAACAGTTTTAATCTATTAACAGGTATAAAATAAAACGTATCAGGCGAGATACGGATAAAAAGAAATGATCCTTTTCGATATAATTGACGGAAAAACATTGAAAAGTCCGTCAGGTAAGGGAAACGCCATATTAACTTTTTGCTGTACAACGTTATGATAATTAACTCTGCTAATAAAAAAAGGTCATCCTCGCTGCTCGATCAATGAATGCTAATATTACCATTAACCCTGTGCGCCCTGCGATTTTTAACAATTTTAACCCTTCTGCCTGAGCCACTGAGTCAAAATCCACAAATAATTGGTATGTAATGTTTCACAGGAGATATAAAAATAGTTAGACGTGTTTACCCACCGCTCAATCATTTTTTTCTACAACTGTTCAACCTATGGCTGTGCATTACGTCATTTTACATTACCACCGGTAAATCGCTGGTCAGGGTTCAAAGGCTTAAGATCAGCATTGATGTATTACATAGAAATTCGGCACAAAGCCTAAAAAGTGTTGACGAGGAATACCGAATGAATTAAAATAAAATATTCTTTCATATAAAACCTACGCATTATTCTTTCCATCCGTTTAATTCATCTGTCAACACTAAATACTAATTATAAATATACTCCTGATCAATACGAGCATGTAAGAGGATGAGAACAGGTCTATATACAGGTGGGGGGGTATGTTATGGGCGCGTGGCCTTGTGGTTAGAATATTCGCTTTCTGACCATGGACCCCGTGCCGATTTCTTAGGGAGGAGACTTCCTGATGATATCAGTCTGGGGGTGGTCGGGTGACGATCCCAGAGTGCGTCACTTTTGGAAAATTCCTGAAAACCATACCATAGGCAAACCCAAGGTTTGTGAATAAAATTGGGTAGACGGAACACTTGGGGCCGTCGATAGCTGTGCTAGCACGAAGTCACAAGTCATTGTGTGCTGGTGTTGTTCAGATTGATGATCATTTTAGATAACACCATCTCTTCCACAAAATGCAACTACTATCTGCTCAGCATAGTTGCAGTATAAACCACAGGTTGGCTCGGTGGGTATTGAACAAACACAAATGTGCCTGAGCGAGACTCTGCAATAAGGATTGGCTAGCCGCCCTCCTAGACGGGTATCCTTGAATGGCCAACTATAATTATGTGGGGACGGATTACACAATCGGTTTTATAAAAGAAGGAAGGTTAAGTCTGCATATGGTAGAAAACTGAGAAACATGGGAAATTCGATAACAACAATCTTCGATTTTATCAGAGCTTTAATTACAACCCCAGAGGATTTATAAAATATAAAGGATTGCAATCGTTAAAATCTGCTAGAATACGGAAGAGAGTCATGGAGTAATGTCACTGGATATTTGTTCTCAACTTGTCTTCATAAGCTATCATAAGCAATAATTTTATGCTATCATAATAAGCTATCCTGATAAATTATCTAAATGATAAGCTATCAGTTGCTATACGTTTTAACACTGAAAATGCGCGCCAAATACGAGTGGCATTAATGATAACTATTTTCTTATTTTCCTCGGAAGCCGAAAGCATCTGTGTTCCTTTTCCTAAAAATGATGCTGGCTAATTTTCAGATCATCAATTTAATAAGCACTTCATATTTGCAAACAGTTGAATTTCATCGAATTAACATCGAGCGTGAACTTACATAAATAGAGGGCAGGAAAGAAAGGAAATAAGAAATACAGAAAGAGAATAAGAAAAAGAAAAAAACAGAAAATAACTAATAAATAAATATATGATGGATTTTACATACATACATACATATATATATATATATATATATATATATATATATATATATATATATATCCAAATGTAAAAGAAGGAAAAGAATATAAATTCAAACGTTAATAACATTAATTTAAAAAAGGGGTCAATACAAGAGTAGATCAATAGATATTTATTATAAACTGTTACACTGGAAGATGCAAGGTACCACGAAAAAAGTCGATTTTGTTTAGCGACATATCAACCTCTATGGTTTATTTAATGCCGAAATGTAAAGATTTTGAATACAATTTGGTAGTTTATATCTAAACATAAACTATAATTAGGTATTGTTGGTAAATTTACTATAAAAATGTATTGTTGGATATTTTATACATTTGTAGTGTTCTGTTTTTGTTTGGAAGTTCACTATTTGACTATAGCTAGGACCCTAACAGGTGCTACCACCCCAGTTTAGAGTGAACGTGGAAACAACAGTAATTAAGAGTTGGTTCACGCTCCCCAAAATCTCCAACTTTAAGGAATCAGCGCATAATCTCCTAAGCCGGACAAGAAAGGACATGAATACTATATGGGAACCTATAATACGGTGTGCGAGAGAAAAAAAAAACAATAATAACAACAAATTGTAATATGAGCTCAGGTAAAACAATGATTATTGAGGCATTAGGTTTATAAGTCCGAAAAATTTATAGAGTATTCAGATATTCAGCTAAAAAGAGAGAAGGTTAAAAAAAATTATGCCAGAGCCACTATCTTCCCAACTGAGCAATGGTGAGAGGAAAAAGATCATTCAGGCCTTCAGTAATGGCACCAACATTCATACTCTGGCTTCCATCTCCAAAGTCAATTCGAGGACCATCAAGAGAACGGTGAATAAGTTTGAAAAGAGGAAACAATATAGAGGAAAAATGGTTCAGGAAATCACAACAGGAAGAGGGATCGTCATTCCAATTTAGAACTAAAGATATCAATTAGAAAAGATCTAACTCAATTCATAAAACGTTTTGCACGTGAGAGAGGAGTTTCACCTATGACAGTCCAAAGAGCTGTACGAAAAAGACTTGATAATGAAATCGTACGCTAAAAATTTGAGGCACCTTGTTAATCCAGGAAAGAATGTTAGAGAGGGCGAAGATCATCTTGAATAAACTGGGTAAATGATCCTACTCTGTGAACGGAATCACATGTGGAGTTTTTCCAGAACGCGACAATTTTAATTTGTTCAAATCTAGGTCATTGTCCAACCACATCCAATATACTTTTATTCTTCACTTTTTAATTCTTCCTCCGACGTTCATATCATATATGTCATTTATTAACCTTCTAACTTGAATAGGTCTTGGGCCTTATGTTAGATAATGTTTAATATAAAAAAGAAATAAATATATTTGAATAAGGAAGTGTATGGTTTTAACGTTATCCGACAAGTGGTACATTTGAAAAGAACTTAATAAGCATATTTCATGCGTTTATGAATAATCATCTCGGGTCTATTGTCGTTGGGAATTATTTAAGAAAAAACAGTGAAACAAAAAGTGAAGTTCAGTCCAAGGACATTACCCAGGCGATGTTATCGACAAATTCTCACTCCAGTGGCTACAGAAGGAATAACTGCGATTGATAATTCAGATTTTAGCTTAAATTCTATTCATTTCAAGTTTTATTTTCCGTTTAGTTCTTTTTAGATAAAGCATTGGTAACCTTTATTCTGAATTGTCATCATTATTTACTTATTGTTTCGAGTTGTTTTTATCGTGAACTCCCAAAAGCAAAAAGTATTCTGAACTCACCAGAATCTTAATTCTCACTCCGATCCCGACTGCACCTCGCCGCTGTCTAAGAGCTAACAATTACGTTTTACAGACTAATAGAAATTATTTCGATCTTTATTAAGTATTCCTTATGTAACGACTTGTGTTGAGGCTAAAAATATTTAGGAAACCGTTATTCTAGAGGACCTATAAGAAGCGACTCCACCATAACTTCCTATGAAAACAGTTTGAGCAGATCCCATTGATATATAGGAATTCTTCGTTATCTATCGCTTTTGTGTGATATTTCACCATCGACAATGTAGGACGAATAACGCCGTCCTAGCAGTGGAGTCATAAGAACTTTAATATTCTGGTTATATGACCTAAGCTGATGAATTATTGATAATGTTCACCTGGTGAAACAAACCCAGTGTGCGACTCTGTTAGAAAATACCAGAAAACCATATCACGGGTTGACCGAAATTGAGGAGAATGAACTGTTCGGAAGCCTTCGTTTGTGCTACAATGGATTCACAATTCATCATGAGAGAGGCTTTTGAGCGTAATGGACTTGTTCAACTATTGATCATGAAAAATTGTGCATTTTCTTCCAGTGAGAGTAACTAAGGGTTTGCGTGAATGTAGGTCTAACAGATAACATCACAGGATAAGAAATTGGAGAGCCAAGTTCGAATTCCAGTCGAGTTTGTTTCATCCACTTTCACACAAATACCCTGGGAATAGGTATAAATCAGCATCCTACACTCAGCTATAAGTAAGATAGTAGGACTTGTATCTGACTTGTATCAGAAAAAAAACAACTTTTTATACAAAAAAATATAATACGATATTTTCTCGCAAAATGTAAGGACTTATTATTACAATCCTAAATATATCCACGCTGTATACCCCGTAAAAAGTGGATAAGTCGCCTAAACAGAAATCAATCAATAAATCAACAACATCTGCTGGTTAATAGTAGAGATATATCCTTGTAATGACATGGATAAATCTCTACTATCGACCCCTCACTTTTGCATTGAACTTTGTCGTATGTAATCAATTTTTTATCCCGCTTGAAAATTGCAAAAAAGTTGTTCTCATCTCTGAAAACGCAGAGTAGTATATATAAAGAACAACCTAGGAGAAAGAATTGGAACACGGTTGGCCTGTTCTATTCCCGTCCGCTATATTGTATCCAACGAGTATTACCTTTACGATCGCTGCAAAACAACAGGGAAAACTTGCGGGATGTAACTCAAAAGCTGCATATGTATATATCAATGGATGAATAAAAGTTCCTATCGATATTTCTGAGATGAGATATTATGTACATTATTTACATTATTTGGACTGTTGTCCTCATCTTTGTTTCCATATTTATCACTACATTTCGTCCTTAAGGACATATGGCACAGGGGATAAAGGCTTTAGTTTAGTGACAGGACCCAAAGATTTCTGAATTCAATACCTGATTAAGGCAGTGAAGAACTTGGAGAGGGGAATAACCAGGAGATAACGGATAACTGACATCCATTAGACATGGCACCTGGAACTAGAACTGTCTACCCCAGTGAGCGAAATAAACGGTCCAGTTCGATATTCCAACCACTTGAAGAAGGCCGGAGCGTACAACGGCCGAAACGTTGTATTAAATATGGCAACAAATGTGACGACTCTAGGCCAAATAATGTAAATAATGTGTAGAAGGTTGCTTTCCAATTTTGAGACCGGATTCGAATCTTACCATGGTCGATTTTCTTGATGCTATAGCCGTGGGGAGGAAAGATTCTGAAAACAATGCGTTGACCCAGGTCTTGTGCGTGAAATTGGTTCGACTGGACTGTTCGGAAGCATGAAGTCACAAGTTTTGAGCGTGCTGGCGTTGTTCTAACTGTTAGTGCACTCTCCTCCGGAAGCAATATGAAAAGTCCTCTCACTAAGGTTGCAGTATAAGCCACGGCCGGGGCTGTGAATGTTGAACAAACACGAATGTACTTGGACAGGTAGAGGTTGAGTATCCGCCCTCGAAGACGGATGTACTCAGAAACGTGTAGCCACTCACTATCTATCTATCTATCTATCTATCTATCTATCTATCTATCTATCTCCGAGGGTGTATAAAAACAAGGCAATACTCAGAAGACGAAACAAGTCACCAATGATAAGTGTTTCTTTTCTCTTTATATCTATATATCACTCCTTTCATATCTATCTATCTATTTATCTATCTATCTATTTATCTATCTATCTATCTAAAATTCTAGAGTGGACATCAGTAATTTCTGGAAAAATAACGCTTGTAACTATTTAATTTTTTCTTAATTTATTTGTTCTTTTCAAAATGTGTTTTCACGGTTTTGCAGATGTATCTTTCAAGTAATGCGATAATTGATTTTTTGACAAAAGCTGACAAAAGTTTTCTTTCTTCTGAATTACATTGCAAGATACAAAGACCGATATCATGCCTTTATATCAGGAAATCAGTAGTGAAATCGTAAGAACAAAATAAAACTAAGCGCTGTGTTGAAACTCACGTTGTTCCATGCAATAAGGTAAATTTTCGATGCTTTAAGTCGTGATAAGATTAAAGACAGATCTTTGTAACCAGCCAGTTTTTTTCTGAACAAATTTAACATTGTACAATAAGAGATGCAAGACACAAATCAAAACGTAAAAAAAAACACATAAAATTAGCTAAGAAAACTAAGAAGAATACATTTACATGTGTATTTATACTGACGTGCCAAAAGTAAACATAAATTTTATGACCATTCTGTCCCTACGAAATTCAGCATTTTCCATTCGTCCTGGGCATGACCATAATTACATCAGGTAGTAAGTACTCTGATCGGGAGCGTGGAACCAGCTTTTAATCGCTGTTGGTCCACTCTGAACCATGGTCTTAGCACCTGTTAGGATCACAGCTATGGAAAAATATTGAAACTCCAAACTGGGGTCAAAACATGAAAATATAACAATATATTTAAGAAAAATTACCAGCAATATATTTTTGGAAAAGAAAAGTTCACAATAAATTAAAATTTCGGCATTAAATGACCCATAAAGATGTTGATATTCCTTTAAACCAACAAACGAAACCATGTTTTCCGTTTGTCTTTTTTTATAATATTTTTCACCCTGTACCAGGACCAAGAGCCACTCAAAGCAGAGGCCTACAAAGATAGAGGTGCAGCTTATAGACAATGGGGAAAATACAGGTTAACTCTAGATATGAACACTTCAGGATTGAATCTTTTGGGAGGCGGCTCCACAAATCAGCGGTTCCTGTGAAGAAACTGCTCCAGTAGAACTTACATATTACTAATAGATTACGAAGGAAATTAGCGTTTTTCCTATGATGTGCACGTTATGGAGGGTTTTAGCCGTGAAGGTTAAAACTGTTTGAACTTAGGAATAAAATTCGTTTGAACTCTTTCCATGAAAATTTCTATAGAGTAGTGAGAAGTTTTTTAACGTTTCGTGTTAGGGTAAGCTGTTGTTTAAAAAAAATTCATCACCCAAAAAGACACAAACATTTGGTCTTTATTGAGACTAGAAAGCGAAAAATGAGCAGCTCTTGCTGATATATGACAATAGTACTCCATTTTCAGCTTGAGTTGGCTCTTGAAAATGTAGACGATAGCAGGCGTCAGGTACTTACTGGTGTGGTACAGAGAACCAAACATTTTTCCATCATATTCATGTTGTATTGTATGCATGTTGAGGTCTGTATTGAACGTAAGAGCCTAACAGGCACTCAAGGCACGGTCCTCCTTGAGAGAACTTCTGTTCATGGCGATATGCGAAAATTCAGGGTTCGTTCGGTGTCAATAGAACGTTTATTATTTTGTTCTTGGAGCAATTGACTGCGAACAACTAGCTTTCCCACCCCAATGAGCTGTTAGGGCAAGGTTAGAGAAGAGATTTGCTGCCAGGCTCAGGTCATCGAGCTGCATCCTTATATTGTTGTATCACCATTATGTATATTCAAAAAAATTGAATACACCCTTAGTCGGATCATTTATGTAAAATAGTAAGAGAGTTTAAGCGAGAAATCAAATGGAACCATATCTGCTGAACAATACTATTTTTCGCAAGTTTGTAAAATGTTCATCTTTTGTGATGTCAAAGAACACTCTTTTGACACTTTGTGATGCCAACGAATACTCGTTGTCACTTTCGTAATGTTTGTTGTAGTAAAGACTTTGTAATTGCAGATTCAACTATATTAATCCGTTGAATAATACTGGTGTCAGACGCATTCTAATAAGATTCGCACTAATAGTACTTGCTCGATAATACTTTATCTAATAGTAATCTGTATAGTAATCCGAAATAGTATAGTGAATATTGTAGAGAATAGCGGTCCGTATAGTACTAGAAGATAGAGTAGAAATTAGTCATCCCGATACTTCCTCCCTATGCAGTTCCTCTATGGTCACATTACTTAATTCCATAATGGGATCGCTTGTGTTTTCTCACTGTAGTTTAAATTTAATGCAATGCTCTCGCCAGATGACGCAGACCATTATCCAGATGGAATCCCGTACCATTGTTGCGGTATGTAGAGTTTACGAAAATGTGCAAGTGAATTACAATATAAGGGCAACACTGTGGAGTAATGGATGGTGGCTCGAACTGAGGTAGGGGCAAGTTTATTACAAACACTTACCTTGGGAAAGGTAATACTACATCTCTTCTCCCCCAGCTATAGGTGAAATAGCAGGAGAGGTGGCAACCGGTCTAGAAGGACAACTCTGTATTCTGAACTTCAAGACTGAGACCTATTGCATTGGTTTAGTTTAAGGACAGGTCTGAATTGAAAATCTCGAGCCATGGGTAAATAGCAGTACAGGCAGGGTTCTTTTCCCTTGGGCGTCATCTAGTCTAGCAGGAAGGAAAACTCTGAATGAAACGTCCAATTATGAGTAAATAGCCGATCAGACTGGGTTGTATTTCCTTGGGTGGCAATCGGTCTAGGAGAAGGACACCTCTGAATTGAAAACCTCCAGCTGTGGGTAAATAGCAGGACAGACTGGGTTGTATTTCCTTGGGTGGCAATCGGTCTGGGAGAAGGACACCTCTGAATTGAAAACCTCCAGCTGTGGGTAAAAATCATTAGGACAGACTGGGTTGTATTTCCTTGGGTGGCAATCGGTCTAGGAGAAGGACAGGTCTGAATTGAAAACCTCCAGCTGTGGGTAAATAGCAGGACAGACTGGGTTGTATTTCCTTGGGTGGCAATCGGTCTAGGAGAAGGACAGGTCTGAATTGAAAACCTCCAGCTGTGGGTAAATAGCAGGACAGACTGGGTTGTATTTCCTTGGGTGGCAATCGGTCTAGAAGGACACCTCTGAATTGAAAACCTCCAGCTGTGGGTAAATAGCAGAACAGACTGGGTTGTATTTCCTTGGGTGGCAATCGGTGGCAATCGGTCTAGGAGAAGGACACCTCTGAATTGAAAACCTCCAGCTGTGGGTAAATAGCAGGACAGACTGGGTTGTATTTCTTTGGGTGGCAATCGGTCTAGGAGAAGGACAGGCCTGAATTGAAAACCTCCAGCTGTGGGTAAATAGCAGGACAGACTGGGTTGTATTTGGGGTGGCAATCGGTCTAGGAGAAGGACAGGTCTGAATTGAAACCTCCAGCTGTGGGTAAATAGCAGGACAGACTGGCTTGTATTTCCTTGGGTGGCAATCGGTCTAGGAGAAGGACAGGCCTGAATTGAAAACCTCCAGCTGTGGGTAAATAGCAGGACAGACTGGGTTGTATTTCCTTGGGTGGCAATCGGTCTAGGAGAAGGACAGGTCTGAATTGAAAACCTCCAGCTGTGGGTAAATAGCAAGACAGACTGGGTTGTATTTCCTGGGTGGCAATCGGTCTAGGAGAAGGACAGGTCTGAATTGAAAACCTCCAGCTGTGGGTAAATAGCAGGACAGACTGGGTTGTATTTCCTTGGGTGGCAATCGGTCTAGGAGAAGGACAGGTCTGAATTGAAAACCTCCAGCTGTGGGTAAATAGCAGGACAGACTGGGTTGTATTTCCTTGGGTGGCAATCGGTCTAGGAGAAGGACAGGTCTGAATTGAAAACCTCCAGCTGTGGGTAAATAGCAGGACAGACTGGGTTGTATTTCCTTGGGTGGCAATCGGTCTAGGAGAAGGACAGGTCTGAATTGAAAACCTCCAGCTGTGGGTAAATAGCAGGACAGACTGGGTTGTATTTCCTTGGGTGGCAATCGGTCTAGGAGAAGGACAGGTCTGAATTGAAAACCTCCAGCTGTGGGTAAATAGCAGGACAGACTGGGTTGTATTTCCTTGGGTGGCAATCGGTCTAGGAGAAGGACAGGTCTGAATTGAAAACCTCCAGCTGTGGGTAAATAGCAGGACAGACTGGGTTGTATTTCCTTGGGTTGGCAATCGGTCTAGGAGAAGGACAGGTCTGAATTGAAAACCTCCAGCTGTGGGTAAATAGCAGGACAGACTGGGTTGTATTTCCTTGGGTGGCAATCGGTCTAGGAGAAGGACAGGTCTGAATTGAAAACCTCCAGCTGTGGGTAAATAGCAGGACAGACTGGGTTGTATTTCCTTGGGTGGCAATCGGTCTAGGAGAAGGACACCTCTGAATTGAAAACCTCCAGCTGTGGGTAAATGGCAATCAGTCAGGACAGACTGGGTTGTATTTCAGGACAGACTGGGTTGCAATCAATCGGTCTAGGAGAAGGACACGTTGAAACCTCCAGCTGAATTGGACAGACTCCAGTATTTCCTTGGGTGGCAATCGGTCTAGGAGAAGGACAGACCTCCAGCTGTGGGTAAATAGTGGGTTGTATTTCCTTGGGTGGCAGTCTATCAGAAGAAACAGGTCTGAATTGAATCGGTCTAGGAGAAGGACAGGTCTGAATTGAAAACCTCCAGCTGTGGGTAAATAAGCAGGACAGACTGGGTTGTATTTCCTTGGGTGGCAATCGGTCTAGGAGAAGGACAGGTCTGAATTGAAAACCTCCAGCTGTGGGTAAATAGCAGGACAGACTGGGTTGTATTTCCTTGGGTGGCAATCGGTCTAGGAGAAGGACAGGTCTGAATTGAAAACCTCCAGCTGTGGGTAAATAGCAGGACAGACTGGGTTGTATTTCCTTGGGTGGCAATCGGTCTAGGAGAAGGACAGGTCTGAATTGAAAACCTCCAGCTGTGGGTAAATAGCAGGACAGACTGGGTTGTATTTCCTTGGGTGGCCTCAATCGGTCTAGGAGAAGGACAGGTCTGAATTGAAAACCTCCAGCTGTGGGTAAATAGCAGGACAGACTGGGTTGTATTTCCTTGGGTGGCAATCGGTCTAGGAGAAGGACAGGTCTGAATTGAAAACCTCCAGCTGTGGGTAAATAGCAGGACAGACTGGGTTGTATTTCCTTGGGTGGCAATCGGTCTGGAGAAGGACACCTCTGAATTGAAAACCTCCAGCTGTGGGTAAATAGCAGGACAGACTGGGTTGTATTTCCTTGGGTGGCAATCGGTCTAGGAGAAGGACAGGTCTGAATTGAAAACCTCAGCTGTGGGTAAATAGCAGGACAGACTGGGTTGTATTTCCTTGGGTGGCAATCGGTCTAGGAGAAGGACAGGTCTGAATTGAAAACCTCCAGCTGTGGGTAAATAGCAGGACAGACTGGGTTGTATTTCCTTGGGTGGCAATCTAGGAGAAGGACAGGTCTGAATTGAAAACCTCCAGCTGTGGGTAAATAGCAGGACAGACTGGGTTGTATTTCCTTGGGTGGTTGGAGAATATTTCCTTTTGAATTGAAAACCTCAGCTGTGGGTAAATAGCAGGACAGACTGGGTTGTATTTCCTGACAATCGGTCTGAAAGGACACGTCTGAATTGAAAACCTCCAGCTGTGGGTAAATAGCAGGACAGACTGGGTTGTATTTCCTTGGGTGGCAATCGGTCTAGGAGAAGGACACGTCTGAATTGAAAACCTCCAGCTGTGGGTAAATAGCAGGACAGACTGGGTTGTATTTCCTTGGGTGGCAATCGGTCTAGGAGAAGGACAGGTCTGAATTGAAAACCTCCAGCTGTGGGTAAATAGCAGGACAGACTGGGTTGTATTTCCTTGGGTGGCAATCGGTCTAGGAGAAGGACAGGTCTGAATTGAAAACCTCCAGCTGTGGGTAAATAGCTGGGTTGCTTTCCTGAAAAAATCGGTCTAGGAGAAGGACAGGTCTGAATTGAAAACCTCAGCTGTGGGTAAAGGACAGACTGGGTTGTATTTCCTTGGGTGGCAATCGGTCTAGGAGAAGGACAGGTCTGAATTGAAAACCTCCAGCTGTGGGTAAATAGCAGGACAGACTGGGTTGTATTTCCTTATATGTGGCAATCGGTCTAGGAGAAGGACACCTCTGAATTGAAAACCTCAGCTGTGGGTAAATAGCAGGACAGACTGGGTTGTATTTCCTTGGGTGGCAATCGGTCTAGGAGAAGGACAGGTCTGAATTGAAAACCTCCAGCTGTGGGTAAATAGCAGGACAGACTGGGTTGTATTTCCTTGGGTGGCAATCGGTCTAGGAGAAGGACAGGTCTGAATTGAAAACCTCCAGCTGTGGGTAAATAGCAGGACAGACTGGGTTGTATTTCCTTGGGTGGCAATCGGTCTAGGGAGAAGGACACCCTCTGAATTGAAAACCTCCAGCTGTGGGTAAATAGCAGGACAGACTGGGTTGTATTTCCTTGGGTGGCAATCGGTCTAGGAGAAGGACAGGTCTGAATTGAAAACCTCCAGCTGTGGGTAAATAGCAGGACAGACTGGGTTGTATTTCCTTTGGGTGGCAATCGGTCTAGGAGAAGGACAGGTCTGAATTGAAAACCTCCAGCTGTGGGTAAATAGCAGGACAGACTGGGTTGTATTTCCTTGGGTGGCAATCGGTCTAGGAGAAGGACAGGTCTGAATTGAAAACCTCCAGCTGTGGGTAAAAAATAGCAGGACAGACTGGGTTGTATTTCCTTGGGTGGCAATCGGTCTAGAGAACAGGTCTGAATTGAAAACCTCCAGCTGTGGGTAAATAGCAGGACAGACTGGGTTGTATTTCCTTGGGTGGCAATCGGTCTAGGAGAAGGACAGGTCTGAATTGAAAACCTCCAGCTGTGGGTAAATAGCAGGACAGACTGGGTTGTATTTCCTTGGGTGGCAATCGGTCTAGGAGAAGGACAGGTCTGAATTGAAAACCTCCAGCTGTGGGTAAATAGCAGGACAGACTGGGTTGTATTTCCTTGGGTGGCAATCGGTCTAGGAGAAGGACAGGTCTGAATTGAAAACCTCCAGCTGTGGGTAAATAGCAGGACAGACTGGGTTGTATTTCCTTGGGTGGCAATCGGTCTAGGAGAAGGACAGGTCTGAATTGAAAACCTCCAGCTGTGGGTAAATAGCAGGACAGACTGGGTTGTATTTCCATGGGTGGCAATCGGTCTAGAAGGACACCTCTGAATTGAAAACCTCCAGCTGTGGGTAAATAGCAGAACAGACTGGGTTGTATTTCCTTGGGTGGCAATCGGTCTAGGAGAAGGACACCTCTGAATTGAAAACCTCCAGCTGTGGGTAAATAGCAGGACAGACTGGGTTGTATTTCCTTGGGTGGCAATCGGTCTAGGAGAAGGACAGGTCTGAATTGAAAACCTCCAGCTGTGGGTAAATAGCAGGACAGACTGGGTTGTATTTCCTTGGGTGGCAATCGGTCTAGGAGAAGGACAGGTCTGAATTGAAAACCTCCAGCTGTGGGTAAATAGCAGGACAGACTGGGTTGTATTTCCTTGGGTGGCAATCGGTCTAGGAGAAGGACACCTCTGAATTGAAAACCTCAGCTGTGGGTAAATAGCAGGACAGACTGGGTTGTATTTCCTTGGGTGGCAATCGGTCTAGGAGAAGGACAGGTCTGAATTGAAAACCTCCAGCTGTGGGTAAATAGCAGGACAGACTGGGTTGTATTTCCTTGGGTGGCAATCGGTCTAGGAGAAGGACACCTCTGAATTGAAAACCTCCAGCTGTGGGTAAATAGCAGGACAGACTGGGTTGTATTTCCTTGGGTGGCAATCGGTCTAGGAGAAGGACAGGTCTGAATTGAAAACCTCCAGCTGTGGGTAAATAGCAGGACAGACTGGGTTGTATTTCCTTGGGTGGCAATCGGTCTAGGAGAAGGACACCTCTGAATTGAAAACCTCCAGCTGTGGGTAAATAGCAGGACAGACTGGGTCGTATTGCACTGGATTGCAACCGAACAAGAAGATGGACGACCCTGAATGCAAAATGTCGAGTTATGAGTAAATAGCAGACCAGCGAGTGTCCTATTGCCTTGGGGGGCAACCGCTCTAGGAGAAGGAGCAATCTGCATTGAAACGTCTACTTCTGAGGAGATTGGGTCTTATTTTATTGGGTGGCAACCGGACAAGAAGGAAATTAAGTCAGAACTGAAAACCTCTAGTTATGAGTAAATAGAGATTGTCTTTTATTACTTTGTGTGGCAACCGGTCTAGAATAAGTAAAACTGTGAATTTGAATCGTGCAGCTATAGTTAAATAGCAGGACAGGCTGGATTCTATAGCTTTAACTTAAACAACCACTTTTTTAGAGAACACTGGCTTGATAACTTCCAGCTAGCCGGTCAGATTAGGTCCTATAGCCTTGTTTGGCAAACGGCTTAGAAAATCTCTGAATTCAAAACCCCAAATGTTGAAACTGCCAAAAAATTAACTCAGACTGTGTCCTGACGTCTATATTAATCGTTTCAAATTTTACAAACATTTTTCAAAGCAAATTCGAGCTATTGAGGATTAAGTGATATTCATAACTTCAGATAGACAGTATCAATCTACTTATAGTTCTTCATAAATTTTTCTTTCTATCTATCTATCTATCTATCTATCTATCTATCTATCTATATTTCTATCTCATTTTGTTCGTATCTACATAAGCCTCTTCATAGCTGTCTATCTATCGATGTATCTATCTATCTTATACTGTTCGTATGTACATCTGCATATGCCTCTTCATATCTATCTATCTATCTATCTATCTATCTATCTCCGTTCGTCTGGATTCATTTATGACTGGTGTGAGGATTGTGTCAAGACGACATGGCGTCAGTTTGTTCATCTTACTTTATTCATTCGATTATTTTTTTATAAGAAAGAAAAGCATTGATGTCCGAAACCTGAGTATGTTAAGGTCATGAAACGCAAAACATAAAACAATGTCCTTTGAGTTGGATTTATGGCGTATTAGAAAAGCATAATATTATTAGAAAAAAAACTAAACAAAAAGAACAAAACAGAAATGTGTTTTTGTGTAGAGAAATTGGAAACGCTATTATCAATCACGCAAAATATAAAAATATTAACGGATGTAAAAAAAAAGTCATGTGATACAGCAAATAGATTGCACGCAAAAATTATAGAATGAAAAAAAAAAAATGACAGAAAAAGCGCGTCAAACTTCATATATATATATATATATATATATATATATATATATATATATATATATATATATATATATATATGTATGTCTGTGTGTGTGTGTGTGTGTGTTTGTTTAACGTATCGCACATTGAGTGGTGGTGTTAATAAAACAGTACCCGATGTATAATAAAAAGCTAAAAATTTTACTACTAATAAATAGACTTGCGTTTCCTTCACCCGAAGCACAATTGAAAAATGTAAGAAGAACCTTCATTATCAAAAACGTAATTCCCATAATATGAAGGAACACGAAAAGAGAAATTAAACAAAGACAGAGCGGTAAGAAGAACGAAAAATATATCAAGTTTCATTCCCAAACTAATATTATATATGTGGATGACTAAATATATATATATATATATATATATAGTCATCCACAAACAGACTGTTTTGATATATCACAACTCCTCACTGTTGCTAGACTTCCGATTGCTTCAAGCCGGGATCGAAACTCGACTGATTTGACATCACTCAGATATTTTATCCCTAGGCCCTCGTCGCACGACAGAAAGGAAAATTTAAGGTTTTTCTTCTATACGAAATAATCCATATATATATATATATATATATATATATATATATATAAATATATATATGGTCTATATATCAAAATTTATATTAAAAAATGAATCATGTTTTTAAAAATTATAATTATTCTATTTTACCAAAACAAAATAAATGCCTGAAGACACAGTCGAAAGTACATGCGTATTTAAGAAAGACCTTATGCAGCTTATAATTTTTAAAAACAACGATCATAACATTCATAGAGTGAATTATAGGTTAATGCACCTTTAAGATCTTGTTAGCGAAGGGATTTCGCCATTTTATATTATTAACTTTGCTAATCTACTTTTTCTATGAATGATTCATTGCAATATATATATATATATATATATATATAATGAAATCCGACAATTATTTTAAGACATTTTTATGCTTATACATTCTTTTTTATAGATAGAAATATTTAAGTAAATGCTCTGTTTATAATAAACAGCATTAAACAACATTTAACGGCCTGAATGTCCGAGAAATTGTCATAGAAAATATGCGTCCTCCGACAGGAATTGAACCTGTATCCTATACGGAATAGTCATATAGCCTGACCTGCTTTTACCGATTTCGCCACAAAGGAGCGTTCGGTTAGCACAGTCGATTTAACAGATTTTAAACTAGAA
The DNA here is from genome assembly GCA_903632075.3 of Acanthosepion pharaonis. Lineage (NCBI taxonomy): Eukaryota > Metazoa > Mollusca > Cephalopoda > Sepiida > Sepiidae > Acanthosepion > Acanthosepion pharaonis. The sequence continues at coordinate 768,482 of CAHIKZ030001360.1, read as the reverse complement.
TTTAATATAGATAGATAAAAATGATCAAATATCTATATTTGCCCGTATATGTTATATTTTAATAAGTGGTTAGCATTTGTTTAATAACACTTTCAGTCTTAAATATTTCTTGGTTGTAGTATCAGATAGTCTAGGTCAATGTATGTGGATGTGTGTACATGTATTTATCGGTGTCTATTTGTATAGAAAATGGATGCACATTTAATTGTGCATGTATGTATGTGTTCGTTTTTTTGTTTTTTATAAAGGGCCGTGGAGATGTTTCCTGTCTCGTCACTTTTTGTGTGTATATATATCTAAATATATCTGGGTGCTTATGTATTATAATCTGAGTGTGTTTGTATTGTTTGTCTCGTCACTTTTTTGTGTGTGTATATATCTAAATATTTTTGGGTGCTTATGTATTACACTCTGAGTGTGTTTGTATTGTTTTCAGCGGGAGGTTAGCACCCCACTCACACACTTGGAATTAAAATGTATACATTTCGTCGGGAAGACCAGTCGACATTCAATGAAGAAATAAATTGAATAACATATGTATTTTTCTTCTCTCCTCAGTAATTTTATAATTTTAAACTTAATAGGGATTAAATTTAGATTTTAAAATTGGTAATTTTTTACTTTTAATTTTAATATCAAATTTTATCTTATAAATTAATGCTTATTGGTTAAAATAAATTCTATTTTAGTATAACCCCAAAGCTTTTAATGGCTATTATAACCTTACTTCTTTGTCATGTTTTTGAATTCTCTTATACTTGTTTTTTTGATTGGTCATTTTAGCTTATGTAACAGTGTTTCCCCTTGCGAAGGATCGTTATTTAATTTGAAACTTTTAAAACCATTTATTCTACATTCAATATCATCACTTGATAAGACACCAGAGGTGTTGAAACAAAATGGCTAATTTTGTAGTGATTTTATAACATATTTATGTTATAATTTTTAAATGAATAATTATATCTGCTCTACTCTGTACTGAGCACTCTTTTAAGAATAGTAATTGTTGGTTATTGGAATTTATTCCGTATACACCAATCCTATACTTGTATATATATATATATATATATATATATATATATGTGTGTGTGTGTGTGTGTGTGTGTGTGTGTGTGTGTGTGTGTGTGTGTTGCACTAGTTTTGTCCGTTAAATTTGCTCAGCATTTAAAATGAGCAACAGTTGAGGAACTGTCGTTGCTAAAGACTACATTTCAGACTTATATCCAATACATTCTGAAGTATCTTCGGTTTTAAGAGCAGCCAAGCTTTTTTGTCAAAGTTCTATTTCCAAATCGCTATCAAGTAGTAGCAGCAATCTTTTTTTTATTAAACATACCAGTACTACAATGATCACTCTTACTTTTCTATCATCCTGCCTATATATATATATATATATATATATATATGCCCGAATGTAGTGAGAACGAAAATAATATAATAATAATAATATATTTATAAATTCTAAGGTTAACGAATAGGAATAAGATTTAAGAATATTATAAAAAATGCACAACACCAGTTGACAATAGCAAAAAAAAAAAAAAAAAAAAAGATTAATCAATTATTACAAAAAAAAAAAATACAACCTCTAACCTTATAGTTAGAAATAATAATTCACCTCCTAGGACAAATTAAATATGTCAAATATTATTTACGAATTCAAATGCCTTTTAAGGAATTGTTTTCATGATAAATCAAAACAATAATTATATAGGCCACGCTACAAGATGTTTGACGTGCAGACTCACTCTACACCTTTCTGACCATAGCTTAATTAGATCTCATTTAAATATTCATGGAGATCTACAGGACCTTATTCGTAACATGTTGACAGCACAAATATAATAGCATCATCTACATGCAAAAAAGGTAAAAATAATGGAAGTCTTATTAATAAAAACAAAAAAAAAACTCAATAATATCATCTATGAACATGAACACAATATCTTGACCGTGTTTTTTTTTTTTTTAAATGAGAACATTATATAAATACATACATTCAACACTTTCTTATTTAACTGTTAAAATAATTCGTAATTGAAAATGGCTAAATGTATAGCCGAAAGCGTCCGGAGAAAAAGAACATTCGGGCAGTTTTTATATAATTTATCATCTGAAAAGAAAAAAAAATATTAGATCACATGAGAAACTGTATAAAAAAACTAAATCAAACTACCTTGTCTGTTGTATTCAATGAAATGTGCATGAGAGAAGGTTTGCTGCCTAAATACACACACACACGCGCACACACACACACACACACACACACACACATATATATATATATATATATATATATATATATATATATATATTGCGCTGTGATGGATTAAGGTATTCTGACAACGGGCACAGGAAAGCAATTCAAAGTAAAAAAAAAAAAATAAAATGACTTACTCATACTTTAGAATTAAGTGAAAAAAATGTTTGCAGCTTAACTGTTTTCACGTCATAGTATTCAGTAAAGAATTCCACTCAGAGCGCCAGGAATATATTTTTTAATATTATGAATTCCTTTCTGTTTGCAATTTGTTCTCTGAAGAATTTACGAGAACAAATTCCAAATAGAAAATACTTCATAATATCACATTTTTAGTCTTTGCTCTCAATGTTCTCTTGGTTTCTGGTAAAGATAAAACATTCTCATTGCTTCCTTTGTATCGCTAAAATGTCCTCGCGGCTATCATTATTTTCATCGTATCGTATGTGATTAATGATATGTAGGAGGTCAAAATATAAGACCAGGTAATATAATAGAAAGTACGTAAAGAAAGCAAGAGATACGGACTTACTAATAAAAAAAAAGACAAAGAAAAAGAAAAAAGCTAAAAAAAAATATCGTAAATACAAAACAGAAGGAACAATTTAAAAACCATATAAAAACAAGCAATGCACAACAGAAATAATTTTATACAGGAAAACACTCGTCATTAAGAAACACCCTGATTTTATATTTAAAATCTGCCCAGAAAATACAACATTGATGAGAGAAGAGAGAGAGAGAGAGAGAGAGAGAGAGAGGAGGGGAAGAGAGATAGAGATAGCGATATATGTATTCGTAGGTGCAAAATATATTGAATAAATAGATATTAATGAATGATTTAGATATAAAATAGGATTAAAAACTGATATATATAAATATATATATATATATATATATATATATATATATATTGAACAATAAAAAAATATTAAAAAGTTCAAAAATTAAAATCTTTAGACACACTGGGTTGTAGATTAATATTCTTTCGTTTTTTTTATTATTATTTTATTTAGATTCATCGACTAGTTTCGACCAACATGGCCATCATCGGGAGGAGAATATTTCTGCTTGCTGGAAGCAGTAAACTACAGAAATAGATCTTTGGCTGGAGAAATATATATATATATATATATATATATATGTGTGTGTGTGTGTGTGTGTGTGTGTGTGTGTGTGTGTACTTTTTTCAATTTTTCATGCAATTTCAATAATATATATATATATATATATATATATATATATATATATATATATATATATATATATGTATATAGGTGAAATTTTATGAAAAAGTGTAAAAAGTTTACTTTTTACTTGTGACGCTTTTTGGTTTTTAGGACTTCATCGGACTAAATTTGTTTCGAAGACAAGTAAACTTTTTTCATTTTGTCATACAATTTACCCAGTACTGTTCTTGATATATAAGCATATATGCATACATATCGTTATCACATATATATCGATATATCATATGTATATATGATATAGTTTTATATTTCTTATATTTTAATAATAAAGAAGCAAATTGCGTCGGGGATGCGCAGATAGTGTGCCGGTTAACAACTCTGAAAGAGAAATCGGAGAGGTCCACCCGAAATCTTTAAGTCCATTTACATTTTAAAAAGGTAAAAATCCATGATTTTTTTATTCATTACCATAGGATTGGTTTGGTTTGTTTTCCGGCATATCAAACTCAATGGGTCATTTAATGCCGACAACTTCTTTTTCCTGGTAATATTTTTCTTTTGTCAAAAATCTATTTCTGTTAATATTTTTTTCCTCAGAAATGTGTAGTTGATAATATTATTTTTTCAAAAACGTATTGCTGGTAAGATTTTATAATGCTTTTTTATCTCAGTTTCGGGTTTAACTATTTGCCCATAGCTGGGACCCTAACAAGTGCTACCACCCCGTGTCAGGGTGGACCTGGGAACACCAGCAATTAAGAGGTAGTTCCATGATCCTCAAAACCTCCTAATGAGAGCCCTTGCTGTTGGAAGTAGTTTATCGTCTTACCCAGGACGCCGATGCAGTTTATCATCATACCCAGGAAGGGGAGGAATTGAGTTAAACAAATATATTAATAGAACGAGTAATACAAACATATACAAACGAGAGTTTTATAGCAAGAATGTTCGGTCAGACTGTCAGAGCTGACTGCTGAAAACTTTCCTCTCCAAAAGGCAGTACCTGCTCTTATTTATAGCTGGGAGAGTCCATGCGTGCGCAGGTAAATTACCATAATAGCGATAATGCTTCTAGGACGCCGGTGGGTTACAACGGGTGAAAGAGAATGGGAAAACTTTAGTGAGACATCAGGAAAACGTAAGTAAAGGAACGGGTTTCAAGAAGACAGAAGATGGCGATTGGCGTTGCATTTAAGTGTTTCATCAGTATAAGTCGCACGGAAAGAAAACTACAAACACCCCTACAGAAGTCAGTGAATGAAAGTGAGAAGAAAGGACTAAACTTCAACTGCAAGAAGACAGGACGTATGGCGTTTAGCAAAAAGGATGCGCCCCAAATCTTACAAATAGGAAATAACAAATCACTCTAATAAATAAATAAATATGTGGACAGCGTACTAACGAAGGACAGAATGTGTGACACTAAAATCTGAGGATAAACTGGTATAGGCAAAGTTGGATTCCAAAAGCTAAGGAGAGTTTCTTTTTACATGCCGTGTCACTTCAGGACGTAGACGATCATAGCCCTCTACGTCCCTTATTCCTTGTAGCTCAATAAGATTTGTCCCTTTGCTACTTCCCACAGGCCATGTTCTGTCAACCACTTGTTTAAGCCCGCTAGGTATGTCATGTGCTCCTTTACGTTGTTTTCCTTTTCCTCTATTCGACCTGTGAGTATCAGATTCTGCAAGCCCTCCTTTCTCATTACGTATCCCAGTAATGTCAGCTGCCTCTTCCTGGTATTTGGTATAAGCTTCTTCCTTGTTTGCAACCTCTTCAAACCTCATAATTGCTCACACGCTCGGTCGATGATATCCTTAGCATCCTTCTGTCGAACCATACCTCCGTTGCCTCGAGTCTCTTCTTCATCTTTGAGGAGACCATCCAACATTAGCTTTTGGAATGCGTCCTTGATCATCCCAATACAATTATGGATCTCATCGTTGCACTTACAGTCCTCTGTCAAATCACATCCCAAATATTTAAATTTCCACACAGAGTACTAAGAAATAGAAAAAAAATCTTCGTTAAAAACAATGAAAAGAGTACTGAACTGTTACGTGATATTTCTCCTCCTATATGGCAGTAAATGCTGGACAGTTTCCTCAAAGATCAAGAGATTGTAGCAACAGAATGTGTAGTCCTACAGAAGGATGCTGAGAATACTATGGACCGAAGATGTGGGCAAAGAGGTTTTAGAAAAATGATAAAAAAAAACAACTTATAGTTAACATCAAGAAGAGACTGAAAATTCTGAGGCAGATAACGAAGAAAGGGGCCTTGGAAAATCTGATACTCACAGGACAGATTGAAAGTAAGAGAGACAGAGGAAAAGAAACGCATTACATGCTTGATGGTCTTGAGTAAATGAACATGATTTAGGATAAATAAAGAAGAGACAAATCTTATTAAGGGCTACATGGGATCCATGATCGCCTACGTCCTGAGTGGACACGATGCATAAAAACGAAGAGGACAACGGCCGGGAAACACAAAATCGGAAGTGAGTTCCACTAGCTGGAAGTGCCACAAAAGAAACTGTTAGATTAGTTACTGACAGTTGTTGCATGCACCACTGCCCCCACCCCCCGGAAGTACTGTTGAACCAATAAAGGTAGCTTCATTTATCAAAGAGTGACTATTGTTACCTTTTGGGACATCACAGTGAATCTTTCTCCAACTTCATCCCTTTCTGAGTATACCCAGACCATGGCAATTTCTACCAACAATAGCAAGTGATCTTCTTAAAAAAAAAACGACAAATCAAAGCATGGGGCCGATGGTTTGTTTAGCGAATCTGTAGTGGCCTTGAGGTGTGGTAACACTAGGAAAGGTTTTAGCTTTAGAAATATAGTTTATAAATGATTCCACAACAACATTCTAGTTGAGTCACAGTAACCAATGACATAGTGTCAGTTGCTACAAAACCTCGATGAAATATAGTCGATACTGTACAGGGAATTGACTCATAGATTGAGTGGCACCAGCATTTTATAAGGATATAATTTGATGCCATGGTCTTCTTTGTTAGGTCATTACCAACTTTGTCTGCCATTGACACTTCTGCTTCTGCATCACCTGTGGATAACCATGGTTTTCACATGCCACTGATGTCAGTTCCCCATTCACATAATCTCAATATAACCATGTTCATGTTTTATAAGAAAACCTTAGAGCAGGATATATTTTATGAACTCAATGTTGTAAGACCAGTGTCAGTAACCGTGGTTGACTTGTTCCACAGTAACACGGTCTGACATAGTTGTCGATCAAGCGGTATGCTTAAATTCAAGCAGTTGAGGCACTAAGGAGAATAAAGCTTCAAAACAGTTGCAATGAAAATATTTGTAGAAAAGACAGAGGGAAGTCACGTCACTATGGTGTGAAAGTGAATGAAGTCTAGATACCAAGTCAGAATTGATGACGTTACAGATAACAACTCTTAACAGGAAACCAACCTGAAGAGATTTGGGATCTGTCAGACTCTCTTGTTGTAGACACAGCATTGCTGCTACATGCGCAATACATATAATATTTCTACGACCTTGGTGAGTTAAGGAACTCCTGGCGTGTTAAACGTATCTAAAAGAATAATGTCTCTACCACTTTACAAAACCATTTATTTAATCTTCTTTACAAATAAGTATCAAATTCCTCATTGAATTCTCTTTAATCTCGATCACGGTATGAATATTTTTTTCTTTCAAATTTGACTTTAGTTTTCGGACAAGTCAGAGGTGGCACGGATCCAAATGTAAAGTGTAGAAGGTGATATACTGGGTCTATGGAGAAGAAAAAATCCTTCACAGCCTGTTAAAGATTGAGCTTTCAAATTATTCAAAATGGCCAGATACCTACGGGACAGTCTATGGAAATCACAGATCTAATTCTTTCACCCTTAACCACTGATTTTCTTTGATGCACTCTGAAAGCGTTCAACATTTTTCTGGTTTATAATTGCTCTGCGGAAGTCTTTCCGGAATAGCTTTCAACAGATCCTCGGCCAGGTTTGATGCATTGGCAATAAACTTTTATGTTTATAGTTCATTGAATTCTCCTCAAAGGAACTCTTAATCAATGGAACATTTTACCGCTGACTAATGTCGAACGAATACAGAGGTCACTCAATACACATAATGACGTCGCACTGCTGATTTATAAACGTTATGATTGAGTGCCTATTCACGAATGCGGAGTAAGGTCCCCTCTCATTGTTTACTTACTTGTATCAAGACTCAAAAACTAGATATAAATTTATTCAAAATGTTTGCATACGTTCTTAAAATGTTTCTCTTTCTTCATCTCTCTTTCTTTCTCTCTCTTTCTGTGCAATTCTCTATCTATTTCTCTATCTGTCCGTCCCTCTTTTCACCATCTTTGTATATATATATATATATATATATATATATATATATATATATATATATATATATATAGTATGCTATATTAATGGTAAAATATCAGTGATAGAGCGTATGTAAATAAACAAGTGGACACTGCGATCAAAACCAAGTGCTGATACTCATGCTTGAAAAAAAATCCTCAATCCTCAGGTTTGATCGTATCTATCGATATAATAGATATATAAAGGATCAATATTATAAATTTACTAATTTAAAAATATCGTATCATCGCTATATAGGAATTACCATGTTTTAAAAACAGAATTTTGGAATCCAAAAAATCGCTTGAAAATGCAAAAGTACTAAGGATTTTAATTTCATTCTAAATTTAGAGTCTTTGATTTCTGTTTTTGAAACATGGTAATTCCTGTGTAGCGATGGGACCCTATTTTTAAATTAGTAAATTTATAATAATTGCATTGAGCACTGTTTTTTAAAAATAAAAATAATTGATAAGAACACCGGATTATAAATCTCACAGTTCTTTCTCATTATTTTAATATATATATATATATATATATATATATATATATAACGGATCAATATAGAGAGAAAGATAAAGAGAAATAGAGATAGAGAGGAAGTGAGCGCCATAGATAGTTAGATTTAGATTTCCAGAGAGTGCGATAGACAGCTAGTTCGCTAGCTAGCGAGATAGATAGATAGTGAGAGAGCAAGAGTCATGCTAATGTTAAAATGAAGAACATTTAAAAAAAGAGACGCCGATAAATCCGAGAAAAAATAACATAGTCGCTATCGATATCTTACTAAAAATCAATGATTCCTTTAATACAAATTGAGAACAGAAATTTGGAAAACAATAATCGTCAAGTTATCTTCCATATTTGTAACTTCATTAGCTTCCTTATTCTTATGTCTACAAATCTTAAGAATATGTAAAAAGAAAAAAAATAATTTAGCGCAGTTTTGGCGCAGTTTACCTTCAAGATTTTACACTTAACTAAGACATTAAATTAAGATTTTGTATTAACGTATGAGTTGTCAACAACGACATAATTATGTAACCCAGGATAACACATATGGTTAAGCAATTAATTCAAACTTTAATATGATATAAGACTTACAACTATGTCATGTTGAAAAACAATTGATTGAGACAAGTCACTACCTAGATGGGTGAGCGCTTTGGAATACCAGGAACTTTAAGCTTTTATGTGCTGTTGGTGTGGTAGATAACGGTAGGGAATTAGAAGCCTCGGGGCGGGGAGTTCCAGTCGGTTTCCTTATATATATTTACGCGCAAATACACTTGGGATAGGTATGAATCTACCTCTTTTTCCTCCCATCTATGGGTTAATTAGTATGACTTGTATAAGTTATTATTATTATTATCTAAAAAATCCTTTACAATCTAAAAACTTTACAATCTAAAATGGTTGATGAGACGAAAAAAAATAATCAAATCCATATAATCTAGTGTAGAAAATGTAATGCATTAATTTCTGGTTTAGTATGTCTTAGGATATATCAACCTCAATGGGTTATTTAATGCTGACATGTTTTTTATTCCTGGTAAAATATTTTCCAAAAATGTATTGCTGGTAATAATTATTCTTTTCAAAAATATATGGATAGTATTAAAACCTATTTTTAAACTTTCATGGCTGTTTTGACACCAGTTTTGGGTTAATTATTTGCCTATAGTTGGGACCCTAACAGGTGCTACCACCCCCGGTCAGGATGGACCTGGGAACACCAGCAATTAAGAAGTAGTTCCATGATCCTCAAAACCTCCTAATCAGAGGCATTGCTGTTGGGCGTAGTTTATCCTCTTACCCAGGGTGCGAATGTAGTTTGTAGTCATACCCAGGACGGAATATTCTGCCAGTCTGAGATGTCTTAATACCGATGCTTTTGAATCCGCTTTATAGAAGGAGGTGCCAAGAATTCTTGTGTACGAAACAAAATGCCAACATGATTAAATTATTTCTTTCAATTTTACCCCCCTCCAACTCTAGCAAGCTACTTATTTAGTAAGATGTACTTATTATTTTCCAAATGATTTTCTTCACGATACCGTTATTTTATTCCAAGAATTATAACGTTCCTCGCTTATTCCATAAGCTGAAACAATACCCCGCTTTTGATTAATGCAGACAGCACCTGTCAAAGACTACCGTTATGGTTATTGGTCAAGAAAATGAATCAGCGCACAGAATTTAAATTAAGTTCCAGTCCGTTGCGTCGACTTGCGTGCACGAATAGTTTTTGCAAAGAAATGAACATTATCTTCGCCAGCACTAGTTAAGTTCTAAATAAAATGTGAGCAAATCTCTGAATTTAAAAACCTGGAAGTGCGAATGGGACTCATTTTAATACCATTGTCCAGAAGTCATGATATTTCACACATTATAAAGAAACGGAAACCCGGAGAGCTAACATTTCCTCCTTCTTGAAGGAGCGTGATAATTTGCAAAAGCTACGATTTCTAAAGAGTACGTTGTATTTATGAATCTGAAGCTACAGTAGATGGACCTCGTAACTGGGTTAGTGATTGAGTCCGTCATGGAAAGAACAACTAAATTGGTTTTAGAAAAATGACAACGGGAAAGATGAAGGATGTTTTGGGCTAGTATAGGAAAGATTACGTTGAAAACAAAGAAAAGAGCACTGAGCTGCTACGTGATATTTGTCCTCCTGTATTACAGTGAATGCTAGAAAATCTCCTAAAAGATAGAGAAGAGACTTGAAGCAACAGAAATGTGGTTCTACATAAAGATACTGGGGATACCATGGACCGACGAGCATTTGAAGAAAATAGAAAAAAAAACGAAACTTCTACTTAGCAAAAGGAATATCTGGGCCACTTAATGAGAAAGGTAAAAAAGAAACATGCAATGATAGCAGCAAAAATTGCAATATGAGCACTGGTAAAAAATGGTTGCTGAAGACATTAGGTTTATAATAACCAGATATTCATACACAGGTGTTTTCAAGGATACATGACACAGAGGATAAAGCGTTAGTTAGATCCAGTGACAGGACGCAAAGTGTGTGAGTTCAATACTTGGTTAAGGCGGTGGAGATAACTGATAACTGATATCCATTAAACATAGGACGTGGAACTAGAACAGTCTCCCCCAACGAGCGAAATAAAGGGTTCAGTTCGAGATTCCAACCAACTGAAGAAGTCCGGCGCGTACAACGGCCGAAACATTGTGATAAATATGGCAACAAAGATGAGGATGATAGTCCGTACAATGTAAATAGTGAGAAAGGAGAGATTGGAAAACCTGATACTTACGGGACAGATTGAGAGAAAGAGGGATAAAGGAACATACTTGATGTGTTTGAGCAAATTGATGGCAATATTTGGAAGAAATAACAAAAAGATAAAACTTATTAAGAGCTACAAGGGACAAGAAGATGTGGAGGGCCATGATCGTCTACATCCTGAAATGATAAAGCATATAAAAGAAGATAGGAGGCTGTAAAATCAGAGTTCCCCTAAAGTTAATAATGATGTCAAGATAAATGCTAAAAATTATAGCAATCTCTTAGAGATTTTCTTATTTCAACAGGTCAGGTTTTTAAACAAAGAAGCTTTAAACTAAATATATATTCCTATTCACATTATGCGAATTTAATTACTGGAGAGCCAATCATACTAATTTATAAAGCTCAAAATGAATCCAGGGTGCACAATAGAAATGCGTTAAATTTAGAAATATAATTTAGTTTAGTTTAGTTTGTTTTGTTTTACGGCATATAAACCTCTATGGGTTACTTAATGCCGACAAGATTTTTATCGCTGGTATTTTTTTTTAAAGATATATTATTGGTAATACTCTCTTTTTCAAACATGTATTGCTCGTAATATTTTTTTCTCAAAAATGTATTGCTGATAAAGATTTTTCCTAAAAAGTATTGCTGGTATTAAAACATATTTTTTTATACTTTCATAGTTCTACGCCTCCTTTTGGGGTTAATATTTGCCCATAGCTGGGGCCCCACACAAGTGCTACCACCCCAGGTCAGGGTGGACCTGGGAACACCAGCAATTAAGAGGTGGTTCCACGTCCCTAAAAACCTTATGATGAAAGCTCTTGCTGTCTAATGTAGTTTATCTTCTTACCCAGGACGCGGGTGTCGTTTATCGTCATACCTAGAACGGAAATAAAATTTATTTAGCTATCATGATTTATGCACAAACTGAACACTCGTCATCTATGTTCAAAATGTTTGCCTGAATTTCCAACCCAAGGTTGTAAGCTGAGCAACCAGGAGGCAGTAGCTTTGCGGGTGGTGTCAAGAGAAATTTCATTCCAAGTTTCAGTTAAGTTCTTTTTCAATGAGTGTCACGATGACAATTTTGCAAGTGAGTTAGGAGTATACTCCTGATAGAGTATCCCATAACATTTACATCTGGGCTTTTCGACGGCCATTGAGATGAACCAATTAGAGCTGGTGTATTTTCTCGAAGAATGAATTTACCGTTTTTTTTTTTTTTTTACTGGGCACCCTGTATAGTTGACCCAGGCATCTCCAGATATTCCTCCAATAATAATAAAAAAACGTAATCCATCACCTAAAGACCAGTATAGTAGAATGTAATATAATAATTAAGCAAAGAATGTAACGAGGAAGCAATATCAGTTGCTATAAGATGAAACTATAGAAAGGTTAACAAAATTAATGAAGGAAAAGGCTGATGAAAAATTTAAAACGTAAGAAAGCTCAGTATCTGTCTATATTTCTGAGATGAGTTATTATATACACTATTTACATTATTCGGACTATTGTCCTCATCTTTGTAGCCATATTTATTACAACGTTTCAGCCGTTTTACGCTCCGGCCTTCTTCAGGTGGTTGGAATGTCGAACTGAACCCTTTATTTCACTCATTGTGATAAACTGTTCTAGTTCCATGTGTCAAGGACAACTGGTACAGTGGATAAAGGCGTTAGTTAGATCCAGTGACTAGACCCAAAGAGTGTGAGTTCAATACCCGGTTAAGGCAGTGGAGAACTTTCAGAGGGAAATTGACAGGAGACAGCTGATAACTGATAACTGACATCCATTATACATTGCACGTGGAAATAGAACAGTCTACCCCAGTGAGCGAAATAAAGGGATCAGTTCGACATTCCAACCACCTGAAGAAGGCCGGAGCGTAAAACGTTGTAATAAATATGGCTACAAAGATAAGGACAATAGTCCGAATAATGTAAATAATGTATAAGAATGCTCGTATTAATATGGACACTACAAAAAAAAAAAAGAAGATAAATCCATATACATAGGGTATTAGGTTAATCAAATGCATAATCATCAAAGCAATATGTTTTGGGGTTAATGATAAAAAAAAAACAGATTTTATATAATAAATGCTGCCAACCAAACATTACGTTACAATAAATATATTTTTCACACCGATGGACTCCTCCGCGCAAAGATGGAGAGCTTAGAAGCCTTCATGACACGCCACCGACTTCAATGGACCGGACACCATGCACGAATGCCAGAAATCCGCCTATCTAAAAAAATCCTCATTTCGGAGCTCTCATCTGGGAAGAGACCACGTGGAGCCTCACGTCGTCGATTCAAGGGTCGAAACACTTGGCCGAGGACAGAAAGGTCAATTTGGAAAGAGAAGCTGCAGAAAGAACCATTTGGAGAAGAGCCGTCCATGAAAAAACAACATCATTTCAAAATCACCTGAAACCTCCTACCTTACAAGGCGGTGGCTGTAGACGTCTCTTCAGATCCAGTATAGGGCTCATTTCACACAGAGAATTCGGTAACGAATTACGTCAAAGACGATACTCTATGAAACTGAAACTCACGTAAAATATTGCTTTCATAAATATGAGTATTTTTGAAAGATCAGTTTTCATCGCTTGGTTAATTCAAATTTTATCGCAAAAAACGTCTGGCCTAATCCGACACAGAATCTATCTATCTATCTATCTATCTATCTATCTATCTATCTATCTATCTATCTATCATTCTGTTATTTAAAATATGTTATATTTATGTAAAAACTGCGTACATTATCGGATAAAGAACTTATATAGATGTAGACAATATGAATTTCGGTTCGGAGAATCGCTTAAGATGTAAAACTGACAGTCTCCATGTCGTGTTCATTTCTACGTCCATAATGTTTATTTTTGTCTCTCATAGTTTTTCGTTCAGACTTTCCCTTTTTCTGTCTGTCTTCCACTCTGTTACTGTCTTTCTTTCTCCCCTCCCTCTCTATCCTCTCTCTCTATCTATCTATCTCTCTATCTCTGTATATATATATATATATATATATATATATATATATATATATATATGGCAACCTAGAAAAGATTATAGGATTTAAAAAAAGGAATGTTTTAATAAGCAAAAAGAATAAAACTGTATCAGGTTGGCTTATAAATTTTGAAAAATCTGATGAGACACATCTCTTAATGGGTAACTAAATATACACTTACTCTTAGATTGATTACCCACCACCCAAAGATAAAGAACCCAACCCGATATTTAATCCATAGTAAACAGGGAGAAGTGATGGATTCATGCCTTCCCATAATAGCGTTTGTACAAAAGTGAACGCAACAGACTGGGCAGAAATTACAGCCGATTACACTCTCTACGACGATAACTCACACACTTCAGAGAAAATGAAGTGCTCGCCCGGATGCTTTTGCGTGAGATATCCTGCCTTATCTAAGGCAAAACGATTTATTTGTCGGTATCCACCTTGTTTGCTAGGAGTCAGTAAATTCTAGATTACTTGGTAACAGTCATAAGAAAGAAATCCTTAGTGACCTATATTTAAAGATAATTAGATGGCATGTTGGCTCACCTGTAACATTATTTAGGCAATGTGAATTACTCTATAATGTTCTTCCCTTACTCATTTAAAATCCAACAGGTTAATAGATACCAGTAGCAACAGAGTAGCCATGATCGTTTATTTAAATGCCTTGAGAGTGTAGTCTGTTAAGCTCGAATACTTCCACAAATTCTGAACAAGGTCATGTATGTATTGCTTTACGAAATCCTCTAGAAGCTATAGAGAAAATATATTTTAACTCTAGGTATATAATACCCAGCGCAAATTTTTTCTATTTTTAATTACATATTGTAGTACCTGATATTCTTACATAAATAATATGTTTTTCAGTTCCTATTAATGTTAACTCAAAGTACAAAGTTTGAAGTACCTGCATGTAAAATATTTCAAATAATGATTTATATTTAATATTTTTTTTGATATTTTCAAAATTTGTTATGATATACCCATGGTTAATAGTGGTGTAACTTTAATTGATGGTTTGTGTTCTAGGTTTAAGAAACACACGTCATTAAGCTAATAAAGTTGCATATCCTTCTCTCCTGGGGAGGACTTTCGGTTGACGGGGTTTATTCCACAACAAAGCTGCAATCTTCGCTCTCGGCCGTTTTGTCGGGTGTCGAAAGAAACTCATATATTTTGTTAAATATGTCGACGTGTCCATTTTTAACTAGCCAGTGGAGTAGTTCTATCACCCCTACTGGGGAGAAAGTTTGCTGTGTATGATGCATAAAAACATAACTCATTGAAATCACTTTCTATCGCTCTAACATATTCAGCCAATCGAAATCAACATCCCTATTTTGTCTAGCATTTGACTGTAAAGGTCAGCGTTATAAAGGTTGAGCCAAAATACGCTGCCACTAAAAAAATAATTGGCTGAAACTATTATTTAACAATAATCTCGTTGTGGGGGAAAAAACAACATATTTTTTAAAAATTTGCTTGGTATAGTGAAAAAATACTAAGACAGAAATCATAATTCGCAAGCACAACTTTTAATTTACTATATAAATATATATATATATATATATATATATGTGTGTGTGTGTGTGTGTGTGTGTGTCGTGCGTGTGTGTGTGTTTGTGTGTGTAATTTTTTCTTAGGGATGAAATCAAATAAATAAATCATCCTCCAGAAAACATACATATATCTCTTTATATATCTGTCTGTCTGTCTGTCTTTTTTATCTATATATTTATGTTTCTTGTTTAAAATTTTATTTATTTATAGGTGAAAAGAGACAATTATTGGAGATGGTGTGTTTATAGATATAGACAGTATGGACATAGGAATCAACATTGCCTGGTGAATATCGGTTTTACGTTTCAATCCTATATTTACACAAATTCTACTACTACTTTAGTGGGCTTTACTCACTGGGGTATTACCAATGCATCAAACCTGGCCGAGGATCCATTGAAAGCTATTCCGGAAGCAGCAATATGTTGAATGCTTTCTGAGTGCATCAAAGGAAAACAGTGGTTAAGGATGAAAGAATTAGATCTCTGATTTCCCTAGACTGTCCCTTACGTATCTGTTCATTGTGATCAATTTGAAAGCTCAGTCTTCTTTCTTTCCCAAAACGTCGCATCAAACGCGTGTATCGCATTCTAAAATCTGCGTAATCAACAACACAGATTCGTTTCCGTATTTACAATATATTTTTACCAAGAAAAAGAAGAAGGAAAGGAGAGCCGAATATAGAGACATGGTGCACCGCGTTCCACAACGCTCCCAAGTCTTGAATTCAGAGTTGTCCTTCTCCTAGACCAGTTGCTATCCAAGGATACAGAATACAGTCTTCCCTACTATTTATTAGGTGGAGAAGAAGAGGATTAATACCTTTCCCAAAAGTATTAGAACGTAAGTGAATGTAATGCATTATATATATACTTATACGTCGAAAACGACGGGATATATATATATATATATATATATATATATATATATATATATATAAATTAATTGATTTAAAATATGGTTATTTTCGCTACACAGTTCCAACCATGTTTCAAAAATAGAAGCTAAAACCCCTAATTTTATTTTTTGCAAATAAATTAAAAGCATTAGTTCCATTTCATCTTCAAGCGAATTTTTGATAACTTTTAAAATTTACCATCGCTAAAATCACGTTTCCATGGTTAAGAATATTCTACTAAATTGAACACGGGGTTCTAGATTTTCCTTATGACAGTATCATTGTATCAGTTATTAGCTACATTTTGGTAAAGGGATGTATTTTTCATTGAAACCTGACGTCGGTTTATAATGGATGTCGTCTGAATTTAAAAAAATTAATAATATAAATAGAAATTTTTTTTAAAAATAAAATAAAAGTTTCCGGATTTTATATTTTACTGTTCTGAAAATCTTTTTTATATACATATATTTATATATATATATATATATAATGGTTTGTTAAAATATGATTCCATCGATATTTTGAATTTTTTTCATAAAAAAATAAAACATTATAAGATATTATATTTTATTAAATATAGTTCTGTTTCATTTATATATAGAAAATAATTTATTTTAATAAAGAGGCGATATAAGGGTATTCATTTTCCAAGAGGCGATTCACAATTCTATTTATCGACATATTTTTAACTTTTAATAAAATTTTAAAATAGGTTAAGTCAAGGTAGGGTAGGGGTGCCTTTTTTCAAACGAATGATGACATTTGTTCAACGCATGTCATCTGGTCTTTTTCAACGACAGAAAGTTTTTTGCCACTTTTGGTAAGCCGTTAAATTTGTACTTGTATACATGAAGATCATTTTCTAAAAGGTTTTTTTATTATATGTGAATACGTCGTATTGAACAATACTTTCTTTTTTGTTGACGACTTCTTAAAGGAGTTTTTAGCATGTTATTGGGTTGTGTTTTTAAACCAATTGCTTTAATTGAACGTGTTTATAAAATTTGAAATTTGTAATTTTTTTATGCTAATTATGTGAGTCCTACATTTGTTCGTGTGGGCAAGAAACCGTTATCTCATGTCTTTGATTTAATAAATTTTCACTTTTTAGAAATTTTATAATGTGCAGTTTGTCATGTAGGCATACAGGACATATCCCAGGTTTTACAAGTACTTGTTCTATTTATTATTTTCCATTTTACTTCTGGGATTTTATTCGTTTCTCTTAAATGCCAAAACTATTTAGATAGGGATATCTGATGTCTATTTCTAATATTATTGAAGTAGGTTTTGTGTTGTCACCAACTTATTTTAAATTCATTTTTCGTGGATCCTATATATATATATATATATATATATATATATATATATATATGTGTGTGTGTGTGTGTGTGTGTGTGTGTTTTCAATATTGGGATTCTCAATAGATGAGATTGTGCATTGGTATGCCACAGATTCTATGCGGCATTTTTTGAAACATGGTAATTCCTGTGTAGCCATGGAATAATATTTTTTTTTTAAAATAATTATAATCTTGGTTCTACTTGTGTAGAAAAAAAAGCCTAACTTTTTAAAAAATTAAAACAACAATACTCAAGATCTTCGGATCCTCAATCTAACAGTTTTTTCCTTTTTTTCATAAAATGTTTACACACACAAATTATATATATATATATATATATATATATATATATATTTAATAATTTACCTCGAAAACAACAGGAGGTTCCATCATAAATATATATATATATATATATATATATATATATATATATATATATATGATGATGATCTCCAATCGTTTTCGACGTATGAGCGTTTTTATTTATATATATATATATATATATATATATATATATATATATATATATATATATATATATATTAAGAAAGGAAA
>CAHIKZ030001360.1:742500-745000 GCA_903632075.3 Acanthosepion pharaonis | reverse complement strand
AAGAACAAGATTCAAGTGAACAGAAGATGGTTGACGTTGCATTTAAATTTCAGTAGATTGGACTTGACAGGAGAAGCTGAAAGCTGGAATAGAGGTCCACAGGCGAGAATTGAACAGATGTACACATAGGAAGAAATAGGAAATGCATCGTCACGGGAGGCGGAAATAAGGAAAAATTTCGGACAGTCAATGAAGGATTTTTTCTTCTAAATTTACGTTTGCACGTTTTTTTTTGGTTTTTTTTTTTGCGAAGTTCCTTGAGCTGAAAAGTTTTAGTAACTAACTCAGACGGAGAAAGTCTCAGAAAAAAGCAAATAAACACAAAGAAGAAATAAGACGAAAAAACGCATAAGATGTAAAGAAATGGATAACACGTATCAAAAAGAGATCTAAGTGCTTACAATGTTCCTTCCTGTTGGTCGAGAGTAAAAATCCCTCGCCGGCGGTTTCTAGCTTGTTCCTGATTTTGACCAGGTATAATCTGATCATTTTCACTATGGTCGTAGCCCAATGTGAACAGTACGTCGTGCCTTTCCATTTCCGATGTTAGGTTGTCAAGCTACCGTGTCAATACGTCTTTATATGTGTTCCCTAATACCACTAGTATCTTTCTTTCTCACATACAAACAAATACAAACAAATACACTCTCCCACTCCCTATTTCTCTCCAACCTGACCCCATCTATCTATCTATCTATCTATCTATCTATCTATCTATCTATCTATATATATATATATATATATATATATATATATATATATATATATATATATATACAATGTGTATCAAAAATAATTTTGCAACATTTTGTGGTGGATTCCTCATACCAAAACAAGGACAAAAGTCCATATATATTTAACCGTTGAAAAAAGTATTCGTTCAATGCAAATTTCAGAGTTTAAAACATTTTAATTGCTTTAATACTCTAGATTATTCAAGTGGAATATTCTAGAATGTTCCAAAAATGTTTTCAGTTATTTTTAGCCTAAAAATACAAACATCATATTATGTAATTGATATTCGTTCAAGAAGGTTTTTATCATGGCAAGAGGTAAATGAATGACAAATTCGCAAAAAACAATTGATTGTTAAGATCTGGAAATAGGTAAAAGTTACAGAAAAATCTCAGGCAATCTGAATATTCCATTTACTACCATTAGTTCACTCATTACACGGTATAAAAAACTGAAAATTTTAAAACCAAAGAAGAAAAACTGCTCTAGGAAATATTATTTCAATATCTTCAAGAGGAAATTAATGCGTCAAATTAAAGAAAATCCAATGTTTATTCGTCAATGTTCGTGAACATAAATAAAAGGAAAAATCGTATTGTGAAAGAGTATTATGTAGAGACGTAACTAAAACTGAGTTGTTTGGACATAATTCTAGAAAACATATATGGAGGAAAAAAGGCGATGTCTTCAAACAAAAGAGCAGTAACAACAGTGAAATTTGGTGATGGAAGCATCATGGTTTGGAGATGGTTTCCTCAAAAGGTAATAGATGGTAAAATGAATGCCGCGGCTTATCAAAATATTTTGAAGCAAATTTAATGATTTCGTTTGAAAATCTTGAACTTCCTCCTGATTGGATCTTCCAAAAGTTAATGATCCTATGCATACTGCAAAATTTACGAAGAAAGGCCTTGCGGAAAATAATGTAAATATCCTGCAATGGCCAAGTCAGTCGCCAGATTTAAGCCCGATCGTAAATCTGTGGAGTTATTTGAAAATGAAATCCAATTGATAGCTCAAACAAACTCTCTGAAGACCACATGCAAAGAAGTATGGAACAAGATACCAAGTAAATTTGCAAATCATTGATTGAAGACTGCAAGAAGTGGTTGGTTGCTCTAGAAATTAATAATTGCTATTCTACAAAGTGTTAAATGAAGATTATGTATTATTATCGGATTGTACGAATACTTTTTTCATACAATAAAATGGATAAATCTATCAGACAATTTCTGAGACTACATACCCCTTGCATCTGGCGACATAACTCCCCAGACTGCAACACTTTGATTATTATGCGTAGGAGACAATTGAGACAGTGCTCAACAAAACTCTTTTTAACACCAAAGATGAACTGAAGGCAAGGATTATGACAGCATTGACTAAGTTAAACAAGGAGACCGCCCAGATGAGATTAATAATATTCCGAAATCGTCTGGTGGCCATGGTTGAAGCCAATGGCAATTTTATTGAATAAATTTACTTTTTAGTATTTCTAGATATTTTCGTGTAATTTTAGTAAATATTTCTGTTCAAATGAGCAGTCATTTTTGCGTCATTCAGAGAACAATTTATCCCTCTCACCCTATATATATATATATATATATATATATATATATATATATATATATATATATATATATATATATAATTATTATTTTAAAAGATTATAATAAAAACATGTTGAAATAGTTACACAATAGCTTTCGTCTTTCGGCAACATTGCGTCTCTTCAGGCGATGTTAAGTAACTGGGGATTAAATGA
>CAHIKZ030001360.1:715000-737500 GCA_903632075.3 Acanthosepion pharaonis | reverse complement strand
TGCTAGTTATAATTTTTCCTTCAGCAAATTTATTGCTGGTATTAACACCTATTTTTACACATTCATTATGTTTTAAGAGGAGATACGGTGGAGTAATGGATAGCGGCTCGGATTGAAGTAATCGGAAGAGCCGAGTTCGAATTCTAGTCGAATCCATGACATTCACTTACGTGCTAATACCCTTGGAAAATGTATGAATCATCTCCTTCTTATGGGTAAATAGCAGGACATACCGTGTGGATGGCAACTAGTCTACCGTAGAAAGAAATAGCAACCTACGGGGAAAATCTGCCTCGTCAATCATGTATCGAAAGATACATGATCGCATATGCGTGTGTCTGGCTGAGTGTTTAAACCTGAGGTGGGTATCTATTTGCCCATAGTTGGAACCCTAACAGGTGCTACCACCCTGTGTCAGGATCTTCCTTATTGTAATGAGTATTGTGTTAGATCATATCTAATTACTTCATACTTATGGTTTTATGCTTGACTAAGGATTTTTTTTTTAAAAAGAGTGGACAAATCACGATGATATAATGGTCATAATGTTTTCACAGATCATGACTACTGACTTGAGAATTCGATAGTCACAGGGTAATCTATATTTGCGGCCTTTGCGCTAGACATCTACGGTTCTATAAAAGTATTCATACGTCATTTAAAGAAAATTATTTAATATGATACAATGAATGTATGACGGCTATCGGAAGGGAAGATGGAATCAGCGCCCGAATTCAAAACCGGGTTGGTTTTTATCCACTTAGCACTGAGAAACCTATCGACATCGCACGGCGTTCTGTCACATAGCAGAAAGTTAAACAAAATGTCGTCACTTGTATGTCATGATGAATGACAGAGAAACGAATTAGAAACTAGAAAAACCAATCTTCCATAATTACCTTTGCTCGCCAGAAGCAAAAAAAAATGTTGAAACACTATCAAATTTCCTCACAACAGTTTTTCATAGGAGACATTATTGCTGTTTCCTCTGAAGAGAAGCAACATTTCTATGTCTGTTGCTGTTTTAATCATAAAATTTGAAGTCATGATTAGTGGCTCTTCATATGTACAAAAGTGAGCTGAGAAATAAAGCTGAAGTTTGAGAAATAAAACGATTTGGGGAACCCATTAAATCCGCTTATTTGATCACCCTTTTCACGACTATGAGGTAGATGCTGCAAGTTAACCATAATAAAAAAAAAATATGTTTAGCAGACTGAAAATCTCCGATCCATATATCAATGACATAAACAGAACTGAAATATAATCCAAGACAGTCAAATGTCCAGAAATCACAGCGTTACCACAAGTTTCAGGCGATGAAGCGATACAGACACACACACATTTGTTTTCCACTGATACTTTTACGCAAATCAATTTAGAACATAGTAACGTAAGTTTCGTCCTTGGTATGACGATAATCTACGTCTGGCAACAAGGTCTCTGATTGTTATGGTAATTTATCCACGCAGGTATAAATAGGAGCAGGTACTTCCTTTTGGAGCGGGATGTTTCGTGTAGTCAGCTCTGACAGTCGGACCGAACATTCTTGTTGTAACACTCGTTTGTATTATTGTTTCTGTTAATATATTTGTTTAACTCAATTCCTCTCTTGTGTCTTTATTTCTGGCCGAAATAAGGCCACAAAATACCTATTTCAATCATTTTATATCTATCTATCTATCTATCTATCTATCTATCTATCTATCTATCTATCTATCTCATTCTGTTACTATCTATCAATCTCATTCTTTTCCTATCTATCTATCTATCTATCTATCTATTATCTTCATACGGGAAGATAGATAGATAGATAGATAGATAGATAGATAGATAGATAGATAGATATTATGGTAATTTATCCATGTACGCATGGACTCTACCAGCTATAAATAAGAGCAGGTATTGCCTTTTGGAGAGGGAAGTTTCCAGCAGTCAGCTCTGACAGTCTGACATTCAACATTCTTGTTGTAACACTCTCGTTTGTATAAGTTTGTATTACTGTTTCTGTTATTATATTTATTTAATTCAATTTCACTCTTGTGTCTTTATCTCTGGCCGTAACAAGGCTGCAAACACTGATTATGAGATTGGAGGTTTCGAGGAGCGTTGCTGTTATTCCCATGTCTACCCCGACCCGGGGTAGTAAAACATTTAGGCTTCCGGCTATGGTAAAATCTCCGATATAAAATCCATATCGTGAGGGTATAAATACTAAGCTGTTATATGGCATGAGTAAATCCACTTAGCGGAGATGCAAACCTTTTTTAAACCTGATGTGTATAAATCTTTCAAAACCAGATACTAGGGTACGAAACCCTCATGCAGTTTCCTCCAAGCCAGAATAGAAGTGTAACCCCGGTGAAACTGAAATGAAAATAACAAATAAACCATTTCAGTGAGGAGAGGCGACAACCGGAGCCACCCCATTGCGATACACAGAGTGGATCAGTAGTACCAGATTCATGTCACAGCAATGATCAGATCACTCCACTAGTCTCGGATTGGGGTGTGCGTGCGACGAAAGAAAAATAAGTATTTTCTTTAACATCCACTAAAATGCTGATTATGTGAAATCTGCCGTAGCTGGAGATAGAGAAATGATGATTCTATAAAGAGTGTAGAAATCAGATATGATGAAGTTGTCCTAAAACTCTCATTGCTGTTACTGTCTTTATCAGTATTTATGAAATACCTTGGTTAACTAGGCCTGATGCATTTAACCAGGGGCCACAAGGCCACAATTGTGTCCTGGCAAATTTAATATGGGTCTCAGAAAAAAATTGGGATTTGTTGTTGGGCACACGGTATTCGAAAATATAACTTCAAAAAAACTGCAACATAAAACACACACAAATCACTGTTTCTTTAACCAGGGAACGGGCTTAAGATGTAGAATGTAATAAATACGCAAGCAAAGTAACTGGAAATAGCTGTAGTGTGAAGGTGATAGTTACACACTCGTGCAAATTAATTGAAACAACCGCTTTAGTTTCCTGTCTTTCATCATATGGCCCGTTTTAGACCCATTCGAATGATAGGGTGTGATCGATTTCTATTTTTTCCTCAGATTAGATTGCAGTGGTGTACAGTAATATGAATCTATTTTCGGGGTGTATGATGAAATTTGTTGGCTTTGAAAAATATGGCGTGATCCGTAATTGCATCAGACTTTTGTCACACTGTCGTCGCTGTCGGTTAGTTGTCCTACGGCTATTGTCTGTGATGGACGTTACTCCAAGGAAGCATACGAAAATCGTAACGCTACACGAACACACTGGCAAGCCTTACCAGTGAGCAAATCAAAGTACTATAGACTGGCCCAGAAATTCTCCTGATTCAATGGTGAATTTGTAATTAATCTGCAGGGAAGAACGTTATGGAATGGACATACAAAGTTCTAACATGTGAACTGGGTCATGTTTTTTGGAAAAATACGTAAAAAGTAAATAATAACGGAATTATTCGTTTTGTTTCAATTAATTTGCACAAGGGTGTAGCAAGGTAGATTAATCTCTCTAGCTGTTGTTGACAACCTGTTATATACTGTACCTATGGACACTAATGGGTATGTCCCAATCCTCATAAATAAGGTGGAAACTATTGTAGTCTGCTGTTTAATAATCTTATCACTAGCAGTGTTTTACCTACTTCACGCCGCTGGTGAGTATTGTATTTTGTGGAAGTTATAAAAATTACTATTTCATTTTTTGGTTATTCCTCATTCAGTAATCCTACCTAAGTTACAACAAAACCAGAGGAAAATTCTGAGTTCAAAAGGCAGATATTAAACTATACCTAAGATCCTCTCAGTATTGTTGCAATTTAAAACACATGTTGACGCTTTTGCTATTTCTTTATACAGACAACGGACTTAAGACTTAGAATGTCGTAATAAATACGCAAGCAAAGAAAGTCGAAATAGCTGTAGTGTGCAGGTGAAACATATCTCATGCATTACATCAGCTCAGTGGAGATAATAAAAACAGCATTATATTGAGGCAATAATAATTAGAATGTCTGACAATACGAGAAAGTACGACGGATATGAAAAAAAATAAAGAAAAAAGAAAAGAAACATGATAACATCTTTGAATAAATAAAGTTTTCCATTCATTGAAATCTGAAACTTGAAGAACAGAGCACATACCGGGGGAAAGGCTGATATCAAAGTGACCGAAACATTGCAATATTAAGAACACATGGCCCAGTGGATAAAAGCGTTTCTTGAATCCAGTGACTTGACCCAGATAGTTGTGAGTTCAATACCTGGCTACAGGTGAGGTAAACAGAAACTTGGAGAGTTCAGTTAAATGGGTAGAACTGATACTGAGACATGTGGAGGAGGCATGGCACGTGAACTTTCCTCGCAGTAAACTTTCTTTGAGGTGAAACTTCCTCGCGTTTATTTAAAGGCCGTGAACTTACCTTTAAACATAACAATAAACTGACTGAAGATCATACAAACATAAAAAAATAAATTTGAAAAGTAAGTAAATACAAAAACATCGAAATAGAAAGCAGTGGATTGTCATCTCAGAACAATACGATTACCTGCTGGAATGATATAAAAAAGGAAGCCAGATCATATGTAGAAGAAATTCCTAGAAACCCCAAAATATGCGAATGGCAAAAGATCATATGCATTTTACTTTTCTAGCGTAGATTTCTTTTTATGTAGTGTCCACAATTACATATTACTTCATCTCTGAACCTAATTTGAACCTCATCTATTTGCTTCTTCAGAGACCAAAAATTCTTGACATTTGAAATCTCTGATTGAGACATTCAACTTGAACTATACCAAACAAAGGCAAAGCAAAAGTAAAAATAATGGTAACACCACAAGCCAGAGAAAAGTGCTGGAAAACGATCAACTCCAGATCTTATGGGATTTTTTGATATTATAATTTTTATTGTTATTATTATTATTATTATTATTATTATTATTGTTGCTGTTGTTATTGTTGTTGTTGTTCATTATTTTCTCTTTGGTGGAACTCTTTCATGAATCTTTTACTTGATTCATGAGAACAACGTTCTTGTGCACAGTTTTTCGTATTTCAGAGAGTTACTCACTTCCTAGGATTCTCTTAATGTATACATCAGTATTATTATTAATCATTCCAAGTACTCTTGTTATTACTGGAGGAATTATTTTTTCAATGTTTCTAGGCTAAGATCGAGCTATTTCTATATTTCTATGTACTTGTATTTTCAAAGTTTATCAAATTCATTTGTAGAGATGTCTTTTTTATTAGACAGGCTGGCCATATCTGTCTGATATTAATTTTATCTATATTTAAATTGATTTGAGTCTAGTTTAGAACACTCACATATTACACAGCTTGACGTTTCCTTACCGTTTCTGGACTCGCTACATATTTTCATTCACCCTATTCAATCAAATGCATTCCAATGTGTTTGGTTTAACCCGGAGATCAGCTCATCCTGAGTATGACGATAAACTACATCCGCGTCCAGAGTAAGCCGATAAAATACACCGTGCTGGGTAAGCCGATAAACTACACTGTCCTGGGTAAGACGATAATGTACATCCAAAAGCAACTCCTCTGATCAGGAGGTTTTAAGGAGCATGGAACCACCTCTTAATTGCTGGTGTTCCCAGGTCCACCCTGAACCGGGTTGGCAGCTCCTGTTAGGGTCACAACTATTGGAAAATAGTTAACTCCTAAACTGGTGTCAAAACGTGTAAAAATAGGTTGTGTTACCATCAATACATTTTTGTAAAAAAATTATTACCAGCAATTAATTTTTTAATAAAAAAAGTTATCAGCAGTACATTTTGAAACAAATATTACCAGCAATACATCTTTGCAAACAAATATTACCAGCAATAAAAATCTTGTCGGCATTAAATGACCCATTGCGGTGTTGATATGCCGTAAAACAAAACAACCAAACCAAAACTGGAGCTCAGAAATCCACTGATATGTGAAAATTCTATCACAGTCTTTCGCTGACAAATTTCATGCTGATTCACTTTTGGCTTGGTTCTATTAAAGTTATTGTTGTTGTTGTTGGCTGGTTGGTTTTGTATAGCGGCATATCAACACCTCGATGTGTTATTTAATGCCAAATTTTACATATTTTGCTGAAAATTTTATTTTTCGAGATTATAATAATTTTAGTAATATAAGTATTAATAATTAACCCATACAGGGGGGAGAAGATGTGGATCCATATCTTTCCCAAGGTATTTGACAGTAAATGATTATAACGAACCCAACTGGAGCTTGAACACGTCTCGCCGGCAGATCCAAACTAAGAGAACCTGCTATTACTAAGCGGTAACCCATCTAGGTACTTCTAGGACTCGACGTTGCTAAACTTCGGCGATCATACGGTGATCGGTGTCTCAACATGATGTGGCCGTAATTGCTATTCAGATCACCACGCCAACGATGGTGTACAAACGTACAAAGTCAAGTATCGCGTTTGTAATTAAATACTGTTTTATTTTAACAGTGTAGTCTTAAGTTAACTGTCATGCACATAAGAAGGCATATTTTGTTTTTGTCTCTGATCACGATGTCCGGGCGATTAGGTTTGATTGTTCTGTTTCTGTGCATTGTAAAGTCTCATAAAATGGAAAGATCCTATCTCCATAACCGGGTCTGGTGGTGTTCATATCAACTTCTTGCAGTTTCCGTAAAAGTTGCAGATCTTCCAATGCAGATATTGGCCCATTCTGTCACGAAGGGTTTTATATTCAGTGGGTGACAAACAATGGTCGATTGTTTCTAAATATATCGGTATTTTGGGCTAATATAATTTTTCAGAATGTGTGCTTGGTAATTTCTAGTTAACAAGCATTGGTCATGTACAGCAAGATTAAAATCTTCAGTTTCAGCTTTTAACCCTGCACTATGTAACCACTGATGGGTACGGGTTTTGTCTACATCAGCTTGTTTGGTACGGGTTAACTATTGACCGTGAAGAAGTTTAGTCTGTCGTCATTTCTGTATTTAGTCGATTCTTTTTGCCTTTGCATCCTTTTCAGCTGAAGTCGGTATATTATTTTTTTAATTGCATTTCTTCAACCACTTGAAACTTCATTTTGAACTTGATGGATTTCTTTATTACGGAATAAAATTTCTTACTTCTTTCATGTTCTTTGACACCTATCATCATCCAATCATCTGTAGTTTCCAGGTATCTTTGAAGGCCGATTGTTGTAGTTTTGTAAGACAGTTCTAGTTAAACTAATCCTCTGCCTCTCTGGGCGCATACAAACGATCAACATCAATCTTGGGATGATGTATTGCGAGGGAAAGGGGGAAGATTTCTCGTTTTGGGGTCCATTCGCTTGATGTCAGCGATGGTACAGTTAAGGATATTGAAACTGTATTGCACCACGAGGACAGCCAATGTGTTTATCCCTGATATTCTGTTTTTGGAATTCAGTTCGGTATTCAATCCCAAACCCACACGTCTATAGTGTATTCTTTTCTTACTTTCTCTTTCATTTGGTTATTCTGTATTCCATACCTTCGCGAAATCTTAGATACCTATAGGCTTCTTGTTCTAGTTACATAATATCTGCGACAAAATCTCGATCTGTCGAGTGTGTTTGGAGGTGGCAGTGCCTCTTGTATGATTTAGGTATAATGTGGTTTTCCATTTTCCAATGCTGTGATAAGGGAAATTTACTATCACCGAGGTGACTTTGTATATTTCCAAGTCCTTAATGATCCAAGAGAATGGCACACTATCAAATACTTTACAGCAATATATCCATGCTTTAATGAGATTTCTACCTCTTTTCCTGCAATATTTCAGGATTATTTTGTTTATCAATATTTGATCTTTGTAATCATATGAACCTCTTTGGCATCCTTTCTATTCCAGTGAAAGGATGTTATTTTCTTCGAGAAAAGAGTAAATGCGGTTCGTCAAGACAGATGTGATCAATTTATATGTCGCCGACATATATATTGTTGGCCTATAATTTTTTGGATCATCTGTTTCACCCGTTTTTGGCAGATATGTAATACTTTCAGTGAACCATTCTGCGACTTTATAGGGATTATTAATAAACATTGGCTGAGTTTGTGCAAGGAATTTATGGATGATAAAGACAGAAATCAGGCAACTTGTCATTTCCTGGTGATTTCATTTTGGGGATTTCGTTAGAATTTCCCTAATATTAGTTTTAGTTATTTTTTTCCATTCTTGTAGAGATTTATCCATCATTCGTTCTTCTCGTTGTATCTATCCTACACTGGGGCTATATTCCTTTGAGCTACTGTAAATATTCTCCCCAAATTTATGCACTTTTTCAATAGATAGCAACATTTTTGACATGTAGAACTGCTTTTTGATTTCCCTGTAAAATTTCTGAAGGTCCATTTGGAATATTTTATTATGACAATAGAACCTACAATGCTTTTCTTATCTTTTTGTTCGCTGTGTCTTTAACTTCAGTTTCGGTTTAAGCATTTCCTTGATTGCTGGAATTAAATTTAGTGATTTAATTTTATATTTCCGCTTGATCTTCTAGAGTTTGCATGTTGAGACATTTGAATTTCTTGTGATCTGATCTAGTATCGATATCACCCATCTGATTTCCATTATTTCTCGCATCAATTTTGTCTTCCAAGCTGGCTCTTTTCGTCTGTTGTTTGATCTTTTCATTGTCTTGAATAGCTGCTAAAGCTGTTGGGTATATGACATCATTTACTTCTATGATATTTCCTAGTGGTTTTTCCGTTCACAGCGTTTACACTGCAGTGTTGTATATTTGCACAATGTGTTTATTGGACTTTGTCATATGAAATTTTGGGAGCTGGTCTCTGTCTGACATTTGTGTGCGAGTTACTCTGCTGATTACTTGAATAATGTGATTTCACCTTTGTTGTCTTCAAAGAATTCTGCCCTAATGTTGTTTGACCTATCTTCAGTGACATATTTTGGATAACTGCAGTTTATGTTTAACGCATCACATTTACTTTAGCTTTTAGTCCATCCTCTGTCATATTTATTTCCGATTTCATCTATTTATAGTGTAAGTAATAGTTTATTGCACCCTGTCTTATAAAGGGTGTTCCAATAACTTGGACCGATTTTACATATGAATTAAGTTTAAGCATCTAATGATTTTTTTCTTTTTCTTTTCAACCATGGAAAAATTAACATTCAAACAACGTGTTAAAGTTATCGAAGCCTATTACGAAAATGGACGTTCAAATAGAAATGCATTTCGCGCACTTCGTGATATTTTTGGTCAACATAACCGACCAATCGAAAGTGCAATTGTTGCGGAGAGGTTCAATTCCTATGTGCGATGATTAATAGAGGTGTCTGGATTTTCAGCTACATTCTCGTGCATTGCAGCAATGTTTTCAGAGAACGGCGTAAATGAGCAAACAGTTGTGTTCTCACATATGCCAGCGTTTGAATTTACGAACAATTTTCCAATTGTACTCTTGAAACTTTAACACGTTGTTTAATTGTCAATTAAATTGTTAATCTTTCCATTGTTGAAATTGCCAAAGATTTTTGTTAGATCTGAAAGAAAAGATCATTAGACGCTTAAACTTAATTCACATTTAAAATCGGTCCAAGTTATTGGAACACCCTTTATTAATTTTTATCTGATCTGATCGTTTGTTTCGCACAATGTTCTTGGGGATATTGGCAAGTATGTTTTGGTTGAGATGTGGTTTTATTCCAGTTCCTAACATAGTTATCCATATTGGGTATGTCTGGTCTGTGATGATATTTTATGTATTTTCGAGTGCAGTGTCAGTTTCGTTCTCTTTATTTTTATTAGCTGACAATGGATCACTTGGACCAAGGTTGGGAATAGTCCGGGTTTCGTGACCAGGTGTCTCTTCGTTGTTGGTAGAGTTTGTTCCAGTAAAAGATATTTCCGCTCAGTACTGGATCCACTCTGAAGTCTGCGACCCTTGTTGACCCGGGTGACGGCCGATTCGTTATGAGTATTTCTTGGTAAGCACTGAGATTTGTAATTATTTTGTTTTATCCTTGACAGCCAAGGGGTAATTTTATTTAAGATACTAGGTCTAGGACGACTCTCAACCTGGAGTAAAGAGCAAGTCCTGCCCATGAGATAGGATGGTTATAGTCAGATGTCCATGGTACAATAGTTCATCATCTAGTACTACATTCACGAAGGTAGAATGGATATGGTATATACTATAATAA
Source organism: Acanthosepion pharaonis (assembly GCA_903632075.3). Taxonomy (NCBI): domain Eukaryota; kingdom Metazoa; phylum Mollusca; class Cephalopoda; order Sepiida; family Sepiidae; genus Acanthosepion; species Acanthosepion pharaonis. The sequence goes on along the minus strand of CAHIKZ030001360.1, from coordinate 727,309 downwards.
GTTGTAACTATATAATTCGCAATGATCACTACCAGATGTAATGTCAGCCGTGGATATACTTTTACAATGAGGATTATCACGAAAAAAATAAAAATAAAAATTAAAGTTAAATAATGCCAAAGAGTGTGTGTTGTTCCTGTAGCTGCTTGATCCATCTAACTCTTTCATTGTGCATTTTACAGTTTTCCCACATCTTAGACCAGAACTTGGATATTAAATAAGTCATTACTCTCCATTTTATTTTTACTAGTTCTCGATATAATTTCTTGGCATCATCTTTGAAAATCTTGTTTTGCCAGAAGAATCTGTTTCTTTTTTCATAACACCTGATTCTCTGTGCTTACAATTACATTTTTTGTTTCAGCTTCTCTTTAACCGTTGATATGTCAGTCTTATTTTTTATGTCAAGGTTTCAATTCACTTGTCTCCTTTGTCTTTCTTTCATTTTGGAGACATTGTCTACTTAGAAGTGAGAATTGTCCTCGTACTTTGTTTATTTTAATTTCTATTTTTTTCTTTCAAGATTGACATTATTCTTTACGTTGTGTTTTTACTTTTTCCTATTGTTTCTGCGATCGTTGCCGACTGGGATATTTTTGTAACCTAGAAAGGGCTACTGAATGAGATATAACCAAAACGGAGGTTGGAAATCAAATGGTAATGTTTATAACATCAACAAAATACAATAGTCGCCAGCGGCGTGAAGTAGGTAAACCACTGCTAGTGGTGAACTAATTAGCATATTACCCCCACTTACAATGGTGTCCGACGTATTTATGATTATCGGGGCAATACGGTGCTGATGGTTTCCTTCAGTTGACGGTTCTTTCTTACTTTTGGAATTGTTGGCCTTTCCTCGGTATAAATTTTCTTCATATTCACTCATGGGATGTTTTTATCCTCTCTCTTTCTCTATCATATTTCTCATTATCATTCTCTATTTATTTGTGTACCGCAGAGGGATAATTACAACTAGTTTCTATTTGTCCTCTGCATCTGGCTCCTCTAGGTTGTTGGCATTTTCCCTCCTGATATTAACGTTTAATCTATTTTTGATGTTTTCTCGGATGCTTTCGAGTTCGATATCAGGTATTCTTTTTTCCTGATGATGTCACGCCTGACATTGGCTAGTTTGTTGGCATCGATGTTTAGTCTGTTTGTGTAGTATTTTTATATCCAGATATTTTAGGCGGCTTTGGTCGTTGCTGTTGTCGTCTGATTTATCGTAGCAGTGTAAAATGCTATCATTACTTTAATATACTATTGCCTAGACCATGTATTTATTTTGTGTGATTTTCTTTTAATGAATACTGGCGCCTCTGTGAGGACTTTCCTCGGCATAGTTTTCCACTAGTTCTCGTTGGGTATAGTTGGTTCCAGTTGCAGAATTTTCGATCTCAGTCTGTTCCCTCAATGGAAATTGCGATCCTTGTTGACCCGCGTGACGACTGATGCGTCAGCATTATAGTTAATTCGCATTTTTACGTGGGGCTGGCTTTTGGGCGCCAGAGCATACCCTTACCATATAATCAGTATTGTTATTATTTTCTTTGATTTCTATTGTAAACACATTTCCTTCAGGGTGCCAAACAGAAATCTAAGGTCAGAAAAATCTTCATGGCATCTTTCACTGGTCATTTTTGTAAAAACAAAACATAAAAAAAAACCCCAAAAAACAGCACACCTTTTACATAGGTAAAATTTTTAAAGGTGATTACAAGGTTTTGTATTTTTTTAAGGAATGGGCTACTAGATATCATTTCAATTAGTTTATTGGAACATTTTTCCAATCAATCCGTGGGCTCCAACTACGACTGAAATTATTGATGTCCTCATGGGCTACATTTATGAGATTTCCACTTTAAGATTCTTGTATTTTGATATTATTATTATTATTATTATTATTATTATTATTATTATTATTATTTCCTTTGATTTCTGGCGTGTACACATTTTCCAGGTCCCGCCTAGAGACCTAAGGTTAGAAATCGCATCATGACACTTTCCACTGACAAAAAAAAAAAAAAAATTACATAGATAAAGCCCTTCGTAAAGTGTGGACTCTACTTGTGAGAACATTTTTTTGCATTTCTTTGTGGCATGGACTTCCAGGAATCCCTTTAATTAATCTACTGGAATCTTTTCCAACCAGTCCTAGGGCTTCAACTACAACAGGGATTGCTGATGTTCCCATGTGTCACATTTTTGAGATTTCTATTTCAAATTCCTTGCATTTTGACAGCTTTTTGAATATCTTCAAAGATATGTTGCAGTCTGCAGGGACTGCGATATCAATAAGGAGGCACTTTTTTTTGTTTGTGGACTTTAATAACAATGTCTGCGCGGTTGGCTTTGACTGTTCTGTCAGTGTGTATTGTGTAGTCTCATGGAATTGTAATAGGTGTCCTATCTCTGTAATCGGGTCTGGGTGTTGTTGTTGTTGTTATTATTATTATTATATTTCGTGATTTTTACTTTTTAGGTTTGTCACTTCGAGTCTGATAACTTTAGGGTGTTTGTTGAATCAGTTCGTATCGAAAAGGATAACTTTTCTTTTAAATGTGTTTAATAGGCTCGTTTTTCAAGCCAAGATATATGAGAATTTTGTCGGAAAGCATCCTTTGCCAGATTCCTTAAAGTTTTAGTTTAGTTTTCAACCTTATCCAATAGATAGCCGAACGTAAAAAAATAATTTAAATTTATGATAACCTTTGCAATGCTTTGGTAATTGTTTGCTAAAGTTGGCACGGTTAATTGTATGGATATTTAACTATTTGGAAGTTTGTCAAAACAGATTCGTTCCCCGCTACTTAAACATATTTGATCTACGTTCTCTAAATTTGGCATCAAACAGATCTAAAATGAAAGCTTATTCGTTTCATTGCCGACACTTGAAATACTTTCCTTATTGGATTTGATTTTTTTTCTTGAATAAATATCCCAGATTAAAAAAAAAAAAAAAAAAAATTATTCGCCCAATATGTTAAATATATCAGAGGTAGGTGCCAAATCTACATAAACTCTTTAAATGTCAATGGTGATTTTAAAATTAGCCGTTTTATATAAAAAAAATAATAATCAGTATCAATTGACGCACAATGAGCGTTACTCTTCATTTCAATTTATACACTCTTATCAATAAAATAATTTATAAACGCTTTGTAATGACAAAAAGTACGCAGGTGTAAGCTTTAAGAAAGCTTTATTCAACTGAGAATACAGGTTCGCGTATAGTGTCCTTTTATAGTCCCAGTAAATAGAATAGCTTTCTCAAAGGGGAGAGTAACAAAACAAAGGAAGAACACTCTTGATTATTCATAACACTCTTAACATTAAAATAATTGACAGGCTAATATTAAAATAATTCTTCATTAAATTAAATTTCTCAAATCCAGTAAATGTTATAGATCTTGCTGATACTGATGCAATTTCCCTTCTGCCGCTTTTGTTGGCAGTGTGACATTATGTCCTTATTTTACTTTCTAGTTACGTATCCTAACCATTTTTGTTTGCTGTTTGGAAGAGTTGAAGTAACGTGGTTTCAAGTAACGTGGTTTGTGTTATTTGGTAAAGCGCTTTATTGATCAAAACAGCGGTAACATTGTCGATAGGACCCAAACATAAATAACTTTCTGGTCGGGTAATCAAGTTCGCTAAGATGGTCTTTGATTGGAGGTGTTATCAAGTTTGTAGAAGCCATACCCAAGTATCTTTATTTATTCTTCAAACTAACAGATAATGAAAGCTCTCGGCCTCCAGTCATGATGCTCTGCTGTTTCTTCTGCTCATGATTCACAGTCGGTCACCATTAATGGAATATGCTCACTTGGTTAACCTCAGACGAATGACATACAAATCTTTGATATCAATGACAGATTTCCTGTTAGATCAATGATTAAAAATAGCTTTGAGCGAGAATAGTCTACGGGTTTTTTTTATGAAGAACCCATTTCTTGTAAACATGTGGATTGGTGCGACAGAATCATAGACAAAGAACTGTTCCAAATAACAGAAACCACATGTCTTGAGAACATTCAACAATGGATAAAATGGATGTCACATGTTACAGGATGAAAAATAATGATATAATCAAGATGTTGACACTCCACAATACTTCAGACAAAAGGTTAGAAGGGAAACTTCCTTCAATATTGGAAAGTGCAGTAACAGTTAGTGGACTTGAGAAACCTATTTTGCTGAGAAATTCTTTTAACAAAAAGTTTTTACAAATTTCAGACGATAGTTGTACAAGCCTCTCGTATGAATGCTGACTATTCCCTTGTAAGGAAACGGCTTATATTACTATTGACATTATTATCTTAATTTGGCCTAACGAATAATATCCAAATAAATTCTTCCAACTAGTTACATATGGAATACATAAGACCCATTCTTCTTGCAGCAGTAGAGCATTTATTATTATTATTATCTGTTCATGTTATGCTTCCTGCTTTATATCCTGCAAAGCTGACTTCAAAATATGGACCTTATGCCCTATAGGCGAATTGTCGTTTAATTGGTAACACTTTTCTTAGTATATGTGATGTTCCTAGTAGGGCTATTTTCTGGTCAACTTGTATGTTGATGTTACCTGGAACACTGTTAGTAAAACTGTTCATTCCTTTTCTCACGAGGCCCAGAGCTCCGATTACTATTGGTACAGTCTCAGTCTTCATTCCCCACATCGAGTCTTCTAATTTTTCAAACTCTCCGGTATGAATTTGACCATTGTTGTGTATACTCTGTATATTTTAGGCTATACTGTATCAACGAGTATCGCATACTGTTGAAAGCCTTTCTATAGTTGATTCATGCTATTGATAAGTTTCTTTTATTGTTCTATTGATAATTAGTTGGCCCTTGCACCCTTAACATCCTCTTTTACATTCCTTCAGTTGGGAGTAAATTTTTTCCTCAAGGAAATTGTATGCCCTGTCGTTTATAATTTAATTGAACATCTTGTACATTGTTGGTAGGCAGGTGATTGGCCTATAGTTCTTCGAGTTCTGTATCTCTTAGGTTTGGGGGAGTAGCTATATTAATCCTCACGTGAGCCATTTGGGGAATTTTTCTGGGTTTAACGTGCAGGGTCTTGGTGGGTGCTAGATAGATTTTTTTTAATTTTTGGTTTTGTAGATGGCATCGGTTTTTTCAGTAATATTGATATCTGTCCATTTTTTGGCACTCTATATGTGTGTGTTGTTCCTGTTGTTGTTTGATCCATGTAGCTCTTTCATTGTGCATTTTACAGTTTTCCTACATCTTAAAGCAGAACTCCACGACTTCCTGGTGGGTAGTTTATCTCTGTTATTTTCCCCACTTCTCGAAATAATTTCTTGGCATCTTCTTTGAAGATCTTGTTTTGCCACAATTATTATTATTATTATTATTATTATTTATACTACGAATCCTGTTTGATCATTATTAGATCTTTCCCAACAGCAGTGTTTTCGTTGAACATACGTGGAACTCCCTTTCCGATTTGTAGAAAAATGCTAAAATATTAAATTACAGTCACTGAGAACTCATTTTTTCTAATGTGACCGGATCACAGAAAGTACCTCATTTTTTGTACAAAACCATTTTCACTTATTTGAATTTTTGTATTCATATATATTTCCCAACAAGCGACGTCGTACGAGACGCGCGGTATTCTTTGAATTGGCAAACGATTAAATATTTCTTAAAATAAAATTTTGATGGCTCGCTTCAGAATATGATCGACAATATTTAAAAATTGGTAAAATACATATTAGCCAATAAGCTTAAGATTAATACATTTAAATGTTCATTTCTTCTGTAACCTATTAATTTATTATAACTATGATCAATTTTGTTTGTTAACTAGTCTTTCAGTTAAGCTTTGACGAGGGTGTTTGTTCGGTTCTTTCTTAAACAAACGTAATTGAAACTATCACAATTAATTGCTAACAACTTTCGCAAATACAAATTACAAAATACAAATTGCAAAATTTTGCTTAGTAAAAGCGACAACATTCCGAAAAGTTTGTTTACATGCTGCAACAGTAGCAAATAGCCTTCTCTTGACTTCATGCAGCTCACTATTGGAATTTTATACACAGTGAAAACAATGTCACCCTTTGTGACGTAGATCTGCACACATATAGAAACATTTTTCGTTTAGTTTATACTAACGCAATTCATTCAGTTGCACCGTAAACAAAACATACAGAATGTATTTTATATGAATCATTTCTTTCAATTTGCAAAAAAAATATGTAGTAAAACTCCTCGGTATTGAGGGTAAGTTTTAGAGTTCATGATACAAATGTAGTTAGTTATATTTACTGTCGAGTTGTGCTTTAAAACATAAGGTGATTAGCACTTTTGAACAAAGTAGCTTCATTTGAATAAATAGTAAATTAATTATTCAAACAAAAGTCAGGAAAACACAGATTTATAAAGATTACAGGAGACCAGATTAGAAATTTTAACAATAAAATTATTTTTCAAGTCGGTCATGATATAAGACACACGCTGGCAAGTGATGCACACTTATTTATTTGATACACAGTTTTACTTAACATTTCTACTGAAGTATACACGACCAAATTTGTATATTAACTAACAATGACACATATTTTGAACTTTATATATTAGATCTATGATATCTTATGTTTCAATATAATTTATTTTCAGAGAAATCAATTCACACTCGGTGTTTATTTTGTAATAAATATTAGTGCTTTTATTCTATGATTCTGTGTAAATAAATCTCTCAAACTTATTTTTTAACTGAAATATTCATCCTGTGAGCGCTTGTATTCATAATGGAGGCGGGTTATCTTGAAATACTTTTTTATTGAATAATAAAATAAATTGGCTTTCTTCGAAATTCTTCTTGGAATTAAGTCAAACCTTTTGGCAATGGAATAAAAATAATGCAATAAATTTCTTTTATGTTGAAAATCGTACAACAAACGTCGACTAAAATATTTTACAAAATATAAGCAAAGATGATGTCGTACAATGTTTCAAGGGTGAAGAAAATGTCTGCTTGTCTTAAAAGCAAGCACTCAAAATACAGAATTTGAACAGTTCTGAAATAGCGTCTCCGAAGTCAGATACGGTAGAATTTTATAAACAAAGGAACCCCTGGGTGAAAGATTATACGATATTCCATTAATCACATAATGCGCTCTCTCTCTCTCTCTCTCTCTCTCTCTCTCTCTCTCTCTCTCTCTCTCATTATGCTTTTAGTTTTCTATTTCCTCCTTTCTTAGGGCATAAATGTTTATATTCATGCCTATATTAATGTTTTATTTTTCTCTATCTACATTTAACAGCATGTTCATATGAATCTCACGATATCACTCTCAATTGACGACGCATTGGGATGCCTTCTAAAAGCTATGCAAAATATTACTAGACAGTAACATTTCGTTAGACACAACGCAAATACTACTGAACTGTTATGTAATACCAGTCCTCTTATATGACAATAAATGCGGGAAAATCGCTTCTTAGATGAAGAGCAACAGAAATGTGGTCCGACAAACGGATGCTGAGTATACAATATACTGAATATGTGCGCAACGATGTTTTAGAAAAAATAGAAACAGAAAGCATACTAATATGATATACATTGGGTCTACGGAAAATATATGCCGCGTAAAATCTGTGGTATACCAATGTACTATCTCATCCATTGAGAGTCCTAATACTAATATGATATACATTGGGTCTACGAAGAATGAATTTAAAACCAGATGGAGGCAGCATAAGTGCTCCTTCAACAATATTAATAAAATAAATCAGACATCTCTATCTAAATATTTTGGGCATTTGAAGGAAATGAATAAAACACCAAAAGTAAAATGGAAAATTATAAACAAACTAGAACTTGTAAAACTTAGGATAACCCATGCCCTTTATGCCTACATGAAAAACTACACATTATCAAGTTTCTAAATAATAAAAAAAATTATTAAACAGTAGACATAAGTTAACGGTTTTTGCCGACATCATCAAATTTTTGCACTGAATAATTAGCATAAATAAATAAAAAATACTAGTTAAGTCTGACAAAACTGGCAACTTCTATAAATTGACAGCAGATGACTACAACAACTTAATCAAAAAAAATAACGAGGACTTATAAAAAAGTTTACAACAACAACATAAATATGGTTGATAGTATTAACAGAACTAGTAAAAAAATTACTGATAAATTAAAAATTAGCGATAGAGTAGGCAAACTTGCTGAAAAGGAATGTTACATAACTCTTAAGGACCACAAACAAGATTTTATGGAAAACCCTACTACAAGAATGATTAACCCAACCCGACCCGACATAGGTAAGATAAGCAAAAGAATCCTAGAAAGAATTACTTGGCAAATTAAAAAAACACCTTGAATTAAAATGATGGATTAATACCAAAGATTTCATCAATTGGTTTACCAATATTAATAATAAACCTGATTGCACTCTATTACAGTTCGATATTGTGAATTACTACCCGTCAATATCGAAGGATCTGTTCACGACTGCCCTGGAGTTTGTTGCTGTGTATTCTGACCTGACAAAGGAAGAAATGAATATAATTCTCAGTGCAAAAATATCTGTCCTCATTCATAATGGAGACCAATGGATTAAAAATAATAATGACCATTTTGACATCCCCATGGGATCTTTAGACTCTGCAGAGTCTTCTGAACTTGTCGGTCTTTTAATACTGTACAAGCTGACCGCGCACCGTGAATTAGATATTAAGGACATCGGGCAGTATAGAGATGACGGTCTCATGGTAGTGAGAAGTTCCACTAATTTTAAAATAGCGAAAATTAGAAAGATTATATATAGTGAATTAAGATATCTAAATTAAAAAACAACAGTCTGTACTAAATTAAAAAGGGTAAACTTCCTCGACGTAACTCTAGATTTAACAAACAACACATACCTACCTTATAGAAAACCTAATACTAACCCCTTGTATATACACCCTAAGTCAAACCACCCTCAATCCATAATTAAGCATATATCCTCATCAATAGAGAACAGAATCAGCATTAACACCGCTAATAAAGAAATATTCCAACAACAGAGTAATATTTATAACGCAGTCCTAAAAAAAATAAAAAATAAAATAAAAAAATCTCCATAGACGCTTAACCAGACAAGACGAGGTTATCTTCCGCTTTGAATTTAGACACCCCAACCTTACCCTGACTTGACCTCTTTGAATGTAACTGAGATATTGATACAAATTATTAACCAATACGCCCCCCACTTTTTTTTAAAATAATTGCTCTAGCTGTTACCGTAGTAATTTTAATTTTAATAATGAGTATGCTAATAAAACGCGTAAATTTCAAGAATTAGTTATTCCAAAAAAAATTTCGCTGGAAGATGGAACAGAGCTTGGTAATTTAATTCAATTTAATACAAATAATTATATTGAAGTTTTCGGCTCTTGTTTTGAAACATGATAACTCTTATGTAGCATTGGAATCATATTTTTAAATAAATAATTATATATATATATATATATATATATATATATATATATATATATAGGCTGTCCATAAAGTTCGTGTGCACTTTAAAAAATTATAACTTTATTTGTATTTGCGAGAGAAATAATTTGCAAAAAATGTTAAGTTTAATGTACCTAGTTTTATTATAGCTAAAATAACTAAAGTGATTTCAGGCATTACTGTAAATCAGTTGGTAAATTTTTTCCGTGAACTGCAAAATTGTATTACCCTTTGTATTGCTAATGATGGAAACTTAAATAAAATTTCAATAAAACCTTAAAAATATAGATTTCCATCTTTCTAGTCCTTTTTTACAAATTATTTCTATCGCAAATAGAAATAAAGTTATAAATAATTTAAAGTGCACACGAACGATATGGACACTATATATATATATATGAACACTATATATATATATATATATATATATATATATATATATATATATATATATATATATATATTTATTTTTTTAAAAATATGATTTATACGCTAAATAAAAAAAGTAAAAAATAATTCTAAAATAAAAAATAATTATAATAATAATAAAAAAAAAAGAAATAATTATAATGATAACAAATAAAAATAATAAAATAATTATAATAAAAATAAAAAATGAAAATAATTATAAAAATAATAAAAATAAAAAAATAATTATAATTATAAAATCCAAAAATAATAATTTATGTTTACTTTTGTATTGAGGACTGTTTTTTAAAAATAAAACAAAAATACTAATGAACTAAAGAATTATTTACCTAACGTGTTCTTTCCTATTTCCTATATATTTGTACACACACACACACACACACACACACACACACACACACACACATATATATATATATATATATATATATATATATATATATATATATATATATATATATATATATCATATGAAGGCGAAACAATTGAAAATTCTAGGGCGCATATTAAGGAAAGATGGCTTGGAAAATTTGAAACACAGAGAACAGAGTAAATGGGAGAGAGGAAAACAACGCATAATCTACCCAATGAGTCTGAATGGGGGAGAGGTTTTAGGAGAGATAACAAAAAAAATATTTATTAAGATCTAAAAGGGGCAGGTAATTGTGGAGAGCCGTGATCACCAAAGTCCTGAAAAGGGGCCCCATATAGATAGAAGAGTTAATTTTCTCAATTTCCTTCACTCTATATCTATCTATCTATCTATCTATCTACACACACACACACACACACACACACACACACATATCATATATATATATAATATATATATATATATATATATATATATATATATATATATATATATGTCGTTGTGTGTTGGGCAACAAACCCAGTCTGACATACTTTATTTTAAAAATTAAACCATTTCACACCAATCAAGTAAATGAATCCACTAAAATTCAAGTGCTTACTGAGTTTTAGAGAATATGAGAAAAATAGAGATGGAAAATAAAAGGACAAAAATGAAGAACGCAGAAGTTGACAACTGATATTGCCTTTAAATTTTTGAAGAACAACGTTGACTTGCAAGAAAGTAACCGGAACAGATTTGTACAAGCGAGAATTGTAATAGGCGAAAATATTATCATAGAACTTAAGGTTCAGTTTAGCCACTTCTACTGTAAAATGATGAGGCCTTGCTTCCAATTTAGATTTAAACTTAAATTTATAAAGCATAGGTACCATAGAAGAAACTTCATCAGAATAATTACCATGAAAATATTTACAGAAACGGCACAGGAAAGCTCGTTAAAAATAACAAGGTTTTTCTGTTAAATATATTTATTGTGTTGTGTGTACTAAAAAAATATTTTTGGATTTAGTGTCTTTAGAGATTTTCCAAATGATTGTTTGTTCTGAGAGTTCTTGGATCATCTCTTAGCCATATTCAATGATTTGGTTGCGCTATTGCAAATGAGTTGCCTGTTGCTGAAATGATGGGGCATATCTAATTCCCAAATCCAGCCAGTACATTAGGGCCGTGTTCGTAGTTTACATCTATCTATCTATCTATCTATCTATCTATCTATCTATCTATCTATCTATCTATCTATCACAATCTCTTCTTACCTGTCTGTCTGCTTATCTGTCTGTCTGCTTATCTGTCTATTTATATATCTCTCACAATCTCTTCCCTATCTATCTATCTATCTATCTATCTATCTATCTAAGACAGGCTTTTCTCTCTAGCTCTCTCTCAAAATGCATCAATAACATATGTTCGCTCTCTGTATCAGGATATACAGTTTCTCCATATTGAAGTAATTACACTCTGAAGGAGCCACTTATCAATTGACCTTTCCACGAGAACAAATGTAGAAAGGCCTTCTTCATGCATACACAACCATTTAATATATAAATAATGTATATTAAAGTATTTTTGTCATATATATATATATATATATATATATATATATATATATATATATATATATATATATATATATATATATATATATATGCGCGCGTGTAATGAATTTTTAATATCTCCTCTAAATTTGAAAATGACTAGATCAAGAAAGATGCGTATTTCCTGCGGAACTTTGAGTCTGTCTTTGATGTAAGTATAATTTTCTGTGCGTTTACATACAACAAAGATAATTTCGAGAGAAGAAAAAATCAAGAAATTGGTGTCATACATACCGTAAATATTTCGATTGTCTCTTCATCTATCTATCTATCTATCTATATATATATATTTATTTATTCGAAAATATCTGTCTTGGAATGTGGATAGACAGTATCCATCGTTGCCGTCAGTATTGTCTTAATTACTTTATAGCAACAATGGTTTTACTGAGAAGTATCGTTGTGAAGCA
>CAHIKZ030001360.1:695000-710000 GCA_903632075.3 Acanthosepion pharaonis | reverse complement strand
GCAATCAGAAGTAACTTTAGTATATTTGTAGTTCCGTTTAATCGCTTATTTAACCTTAACCTAAATTTTACCAATTTTAGCCATCTTAATACCTTTGTTAGCATTTTAGCCCAACAGCAAAATGATTTTGCTACACCGTTGTTGCATAGCGTATGTAAAAACGTCCTTTGTATACCCCCACAACGTGCCCGAAAATACACTGCATTGTAAGGTGAAAAAGATAATAAATTCCATGAACATATTAGAATGTGCATTCTAATTGTAATTAGTTATTTTCAGTTAGAAAAATACGAGTAAATATTTCAAAACTTTTATTGTTAAATGAAAAAAAAACTAAGAAAAGATCCTGAAGGCATTTCACCATTGCGAAATCTTTCAGCCCCACGACATTTTAAGGATACCATCACGCGACAACTTCGGGGATGAGCAGTCAGTTGGATTCATGAATCGTTGATTGCAACATTACAATACTGTTTCCACAGCGTTACGTATTCATGACCCAAAATACAACGTATCCATAACGTTGCAAGAATGTTCTATGTTAGCTAGAAATATGCACTGTTATTGGTCCTGACCTGGCATCTCATCTTCAGTCACCTCCCACCGCTGTCATGTAGCTTCTTTGTGCCTATTCTATTTATATGAACATTGTTTTGATGCACGTTCCTATAATGTACCTAGACCTCATGAATTGAAGCGCAATACTAGATTGTCATTTTACAGTTGAAATAGCTAGATGTAAACAGACATATTTTTAATTTATTAAATCAAATACTATCTTTAAATGACAGAAATAAGTATTATTTTAGAATAAATGTTGCTAAGAGAAGCGTATTTATCTCAATTGAGTTAATATTTTAAGACAATCGAGCTTTAATTACCTATATATATATATCTTGCACGAACTGACAACAAATTTTATTCAATATTCCTTTCCACAAAGCAAGGAAATAAAATGATTTAATTAAACATTGACTTATTTACAATAAATTATATATCAATAATTTTTGTTATGGTCAGGTTCCTTGTACCACGGTGATAGTCCAAGGTAGAACCAATAAAGAAGAACTCGAACACAGTTACGGAATAACACAGATATATTACAGACAGGAATATATACAGAGAAGTAGAAGTGTTAGTATGAACAATCAGGTCTAGTAGAGAGAATAATGTAGTCTCGACCAGTATCACTATTCCAATGTCTTGCAGTAATTGTCTGAACGCGACTCTGTTTTGGGACTGCCTCTGACTCGAAGACTCTTGACTTGAACTTGAACTACTGACTCGATTTGAACTACTGACGATATTCAGTCACCCCCACGAGGGTGTCATGTGGCACAAGGCCTTTTTAACGTGGGCATTCCCTGAGCCATTAGGCTCGGCCAAAAAATAGCCCATTTTGAACCCGTATAAACCGGTTCTGGGCCGGTTTTACCTCCCCGAAAAAGACTCCGCCCTTCGGCGTAGCCTCCTTCGGGTTCCTCCCCATATGTAGGAAGAGAGTTGAACCGAACAGTCAGTTCAGAGTTGAACGACTGACTCCTTGCCTACTCCTGGGGCGCAGTATTTATTAAGTATAAATAGTCCATTATTATGGGTAAGATCCCATAACAATTTTATAAATATATGTGCCTTTTCTATAAATACTTTTATGGTAATCGCTCTGGGGATCTTTCCTCTATGGTACCTAGACTTTATCAGTTTAAGCGCAGTACTAGACTGGCGGGACTCTTTCGTCATTTTATAGTTGAAATCACTAAATGTAATAGTAAATTCTATGCTAACATTTCTCCTCTCGCACTTCTTAAGTGTGAAGCTCTCTTCCAGCTTCTTGCTTTCCAATCAATTTTGACTTTGAAACATTTAAATGTCATGTCAATCGTTATCTAGTGACGTTTTATTTCTTGTTCTTGTAACCATCTGTACTTAATAGAATTGTTTTCTCATATTCTTTCACAATCAGTACCCCACCCCTTGCGTCCTAGTGGCTTATTACCCTGCTTGGGGTGAAATATTTAAAAAGAAATTTGATATAAACATCTGAGAAAGTCAGTATTTGTCATCATCTTTTCTTATAAATTAAGTTATATTGTTTTTCTTCGTGCCATTAACAGTAAGAAACAGTTACCTTTATGAAAAATAAACTAAATAAATATTTTTTTTAAAGGAAAATAAACAAAGTGTATTTTATATTTGTGAAGATGTGACGAATTGTTGCACTGGCTAGACTTTAAATGACACAATATTTGTCGGCGAGATTTCGTGTGATTTCCTTCATCTGTTTTTTTGTTTTTTTGTTGCTGTTGTTTTGTTTGTTTTTTCATTTTATTTGCGGGTTTGTTTGCGCATTGGGTTTTCATGAACACAAAACTATATTACATTATGATATTAAATCGGATGACCATGTTTATCTGGTCCCCGCGGTGGACATCAGCTGATTCAATTCGTGCGACACTCTCATCGCCAAATGCCCAGACCGGAAGACGCCATTTAGAAAATCTGATGTCTTTCTGCGAGTCTGTTTTTTGGTCATTCAATGAAAAATATGCAAGTGATATTTCAGATTATATTGACATTTTGTAAGTATAGATGAGTTTTTGTGGTATAGTTTCGCCATCATATTTGATTAAGTAAGTGGACAAACTTGTGTTTGGTGACCAAAGTAGTTGTTCCTTACTGGGACCTAGCGTTTGTATCGCTACGATACTTACCAGGACAGCTGTCACACAAATACACCAAGGTCGCACCGTTATTTATCTTTAGTCAAAGACAAATCTCTTCATTGGTAGTATCTTTTTCTTTTTAATTTATTTTTAACAGGGCATATAGGCTGTATTAGTTGATTTTATTGTCCCCAGTAAGAACATATTGCTGACTACTTTTCGTTGACGGGGAGGATGAAGGAAGTGAGAGAGAAACTCTCCAATCTTAACATTTGCAGACCCATGTGTTCCTTACCAAGCTAAAATTCTCACTGGAGGTTTTTTCGAGAGAAAAATGTAGAATACTTGTTAATTGCTTATTCGTCAATTCACGAGCCAATAATATTTAAAAAAAAAAACAAAAGAAAAAAAGAAGAAATCATCATCACATCTTTCCTTGTATACCTCTCTTTCTGTGGGACTTCATATAAAACCCTATCAAATATTCTTTACTTTTATTTTGAACCGGTTTTTATATCTGCATTTGAAGATGATTTCATTACGGCGATTCAGTAGTTCATCAAGTCTGTTATTTTTTATAATTAATATTTTCTCTTTTCTCTAAAGATTTTTGAAGTTCTAACTTTTTTATGTTTATATTGTTATTAATTTTTGATATATTGTCCTGTGTTAAGTACAAATTGTATTAATCAAGATTAATAATATTATTAATAATATTATTAATATATTTTATGTTATTCGTACTTTATTGATAATCTTTAATATTTTATGTGGTAAATATAAATTGTATTAAAGTGTGTTTCTCGAATGTCACCGCGATATGACTACATATGATAATTCATACTGTCTTTCTTCTCCCCCCCCCTGATTCCCTATTTCTTTATTCTTCCTCCTTTCCACCCTCCCCTGATTTACAATTTGACTTCTTTTTCTTTTTGTTGTCTAAAAACTTATTTAAGAGGTCAAATTGTCTGACCACTTAACTGAGTACACTTGAACCTACTTTCCATGTCTAATTTAGATCATTCTATGATCCTCTTCCTGCCACCCCTTCTGGCATCTTAAATCAATTTAAAACTATTCCTCAAAAACTTGTACTAAAAAAAGAATCTAAATTCCTTTGTACCTAGAGATGTGACCTGATGAAGCAGGAGAAATATATTTTCTGGGGAAATAAATTATAGTCATGGAACCTTAAGACCGTTCATTTTTTAATTTAATTTTTATATATATATATATATATA
The DNA here is from genome assembly GCA_903632075.3 of Acanthosepion pharaonis. NCBI lineage: Eukaryota > Metazoa > Mollusca > Cephalopoda > Sepiida > Sepiidae > Acanthosepion > Acanthosepion pharaonis. The sequence continues at coordinate 706,093 of CAHIKZ030001360.1, read as the reverse complement.
TATATATATATATATATATATATATATATTCAGTTGTATTGATATGGATATTGACCGCTGGTGAAAGCCAGGGTCACAAACTAATATCCATAATAATGAATACGTTAACTTGGAAACCATTGATATTGAACACTTTAAAATAAATACAGCGCATGTATATATATATATATATATATATATATATATATATATATATATATATATATATATATAATAGAGGGATTCTATCCTCTATTTTATGTTCAATTTTATACATTTTTTGGCATCATGATTAATAGATTTCTCCTTTTGTGATCATTTGTTATAGAAATGACATACTTCTGTATTGATGGCTTTGTGTTTTAATTCTGCGTCGAAGCAATAGTTGTTACTAGTCTTAATTATCTTATAAGATTTCTTGATCTTATCGATGTTTCTTCACATTTCATGTTGTAGGTCGTTGGTGTGGCTATTAAATTAGATACTATTTATCATTGAAAATAACTTTGTTAATTATCTCCATGTTCCGGTGACGATTATCGCATTAAGTGTGAATTTTAAAGTTGACTTTCAATAGGGATCGACTAGAAAGAAACTAAATGTAGATACAGGTATGAAAATATAATATACCTATACCCGCTTAAACTTGAACGTATATATATTATATATTAACAATTATATATATATATATATATATATATATATATATATATATATATATACACACACAAACACACACACAAAAACACACACACACACACATATATATTATAATTATTTTCTTTTTAAAATATGATTCCATCGCTACACAGAATTTACCATGTTTCAAAATAAGCTAAAAAAATCCAATTCAATTATAGAATTTAATTAAATTAAAGTGCCCAGTTCTGTTTCATTTCAAAGCGAATTTTGGAATAAATTATTTTGAAATTTACGGAGCTTTATAAGCACACACATTCATAATATAAGTTTCTATGGATATGGAGAAAACCAATCATATTAACAAGGGGCGGAAACGTATTCCTTTTCACTGACAACTACTGTATCAACATATTAGTTACTTTTCAAACGAATGATGGCATCCGTTCAACGCATGTCCTCTGGTCTTTTTCAACGACAGAAAGTTTTTCGGCACATTTGTTTTACCGTTAAATTTGTACTTGTATACATAAAGATTATTTTTATCTATTGTTCGTATTTTATCAATACATTTTATATATATATATATATATATATATATATATATATATATATATATATTTTGTTGGATTGATGTGAGTTTGTGACCCTTGGTTTCACGCTTTTGCGATCGTCTGACAATCGCAAAAAAGTTGAAAACTAGGGTCCCAAACTCACATCAATCCAACCAAATATGTTAGCTCTATCTCTGTTATTCAGCGCTTTCTAATAAGTACCGCGCATATAATATATAAATAATTATACATATATATTTATTTATTTTTATTTATATATATATATATATATATGTATATACATGTATAAATTTTTAAACATATATTATTGAATATAAAAAACAATGAATGTCTAGTCTGTTTGATCATGAGCCATTCTATACTTCGTATTAATTGTTTGTAATGTTTAGAGATTCTATCCTCTATTTTAATTTCAGTAGCTATAGCTTTGGCATCATGGTTAATAGCTTTTTCCCAGATGTGATCCATTTTTTATAGAATTTACATACCTCTGTAGTCATGATTTTGTATTATAATTCGGCGTCGATGTCCTAGTGTTTACCAATCTTATCCGATTTGATAATTATCTTATTGGATTTCTTGATCTAATCGATGTCTCTTCGCATTTTATTATAAGTCGTGGGTGTGGTTATTAAATTGGATATTATATCTCTTACAGAATAACTCTGTTTCGAAATCCAAAAGAAGTTTGTCGGTTGGTGGGGACCTTTGTGACTAAAAACCATAAGTTTCTTTTCCCAATGATATAAACTATCATGTATCGGATTAGAGAAAAATAACTTCTATCTCATCCTCGATCACGATTTTTTTTACCAAGCTCAGTTTATATTTTCTATTACCGAGGACCATGATGTTTTAGAGGAATAATTATCTCCATGTTCCGGTAACAAATACTTATTACGTATACATTTTAAAATACACCTATAATCGTACTCAACTACACACACACACACACACACACACACACACACACACACACACATATATATATATATATATATATATTTTTTTCAGTTGTATGGATATGAGTTTTGAACAAAGTCATATCCATACAACTGAATATGTTAACTCTATCACTGATATTGATCACTTTCCTCTAAGTACTCCGTATATAAAATTTCATATATATATATATATATATATATATATATATATATATATATATATATATATATATATATATATATAAATTTCATTAAAGACGACTGATTGCCAAGGTACTGTCTTTAATAAAACTTGTATAAAAGAGGAATTGCTGGCTCAATACACAATGATATATATATATATATATATATATATATATATATATATATATATATATATATATATATAAAAAAAATTTTGGTTTGGTATAGATGGAATAAATTTCCAGTAACCAAAAATATTATTTTAAAAAAATGCGCATTACAGAGTAGAGCGAATAATAATTATTTAAAAATTATAACATAATTATGTTTTAACATCACTACAAAAATATCCATTTTGTTTTAACACGTCTGGTGTTTTGTCAAGTGATCGTGTTGAAAGTAAAATAAAAAGTTTTAGAATACAAAAATCAAAAACTACTCACACTGGGGTAAATATTTCTACTTCTGATATAATGGCCAATCAATTTACAAGTGGGCTTCAATTTTATGTTCCTAACACTGCTGGACGTGCTCGTACCCACTTTAAAATCTGACCTTCTGTCACAACCCGTCTTAGTGGAGAAACAGATTAAAGAACTAGTGTTTAAACTGCTGCCTCGAGTAGTTTGTAACACATCTATTCATCATCTGTCACTTGTGTCTCTATATTTGGGCAGAATTTTTGTTCCTAGCCCGGGTGTACGCGCTCGGGCTAAACACATTAATCAACATTGTGTCACAATGCGGCATCGTGGGGGGTGTTAAATATATACAAATTACTATCAAGTAGTTTGTAACACGTTATCATCTCTCAGTTGCGTCTCAGTGTTCGGGCAGAATGCGCTCAGAGGCGACTCCTACGAAAGACAGATCGCAACTGAGGAAAATTATACATAGAGGTGACGGCCTGGGAAAAAAAAACTGCCCGAATCGGCGCCCTCACATTGCACTAGAGAGATGGATTTGTTCCCCACAACGACTCCAGTGAAACCGACGGTTGCGGGGGCTCGGGGATTTTTGTTCCTAGACCGGGTGTACGCGCTCGTGCTCCAAGCATTAAACATACCTTGTGTTATAATGCGATTCTGTGGTCGAGTAAATACAATATACTATAAAATACATTTAGGGAATTTAACCGCAGAATTCGTGTGAGAATTGAGCTTCAATTTCGTATTTATTCATATAGAAAAAGAAGGTAGAAGATATTGATTCCTCTGATCTTAGTCTTTCTTTAAATTATTTCACCATCAAATAAGGCGATAAAGCCACTAAGTCTCAAGGAGTTACTGAAAATGTAATGTGTTAAAATGAAGGCAAGTGATAAAACCTTACCCAGAAAGGGATGACAATAAAAATCAATTTGCATTTCAATTTTTCTAGATTGTAGTTGACAATAAGCTAGAAGATTTTTCTAAAAGCGAAAAGCGAAAGAGAAGAAACTCTTAGAATAGAATTCTACGGTTAGATTTAGCAATTTTTACGATTAACCGTAGAACACTAACCATGGGTATATAGTACACAGCGCAAATTTTCCTATTTTTAATTACAATTTTCGGTATCCGATTTTCTTACCTAAATAATATGTTTTTCAATTAGTATTAATGTTAACTCAAAGTACAAAGTTTGAAGTGCTTGCATGTAAAATATTTCAAATAAAGATTTATGTTTAATATTTTTTTTATATTTTCCATATCGGGTATGATATATTCATGGTTAGTCGTGGTGTAACGTTAATTGATGGTTAGTGTTCTACGCTTAAATTCACAAAGTCAACTGTATATATTCATTAGCGAAATATTTAGCAAGACGAACACTATATTAGCAATCTTCTGAAAACTAAACCTTACTATTTTTATGGCATTTGTGTATGCAGAGTAGAAAATTAGGATAAGGTGTTCTCCATATATCGTATTTTGCCGGCACGTCAACCCTCCAAAATATCAACTGGTTCGTTTCATACAATTATGATTATCTAACCAATGTTTGCGGAGAATTAATTCTCTCCCAATCTGACATTTGATAAGGTAATATATAAAGAAGGAAATTAATGAAATAATTCGATGCTTCTATGAATTGATTCTTTTCATACACAATAGTCATTATCTAACCAAAGGTTTTAATTTATTCAAGATATCCAAACATTTCTCGAAGAGTTCAGCGTTTCCCAACCAGAAAATTGACGGCGAAGAGATTATTGCAAATGTTCGCTTTCGATTAGAAAATTAAAAACAAAATTTTACATTCTCACAAAAAAATAAAAAAAGCATTTGTTAGTCAAGTACATAATCTCCATTTTTTTTTAAATGACTACCATCGTTTCACAAGATTGTTGATGTTATTTTAGTAGAAAACTGCCTTTTTTATTAGAAGTAGGTTGTGTGGCAGTTTTTGGGGAACCTATCGAGTCGACATTTACTCGTTTCAATTATACTGAAGAAACTTAAAGAAATGAAAATCTTAAGGAAGTAAGTCAAGAGAATAAATCGGATGTTAGAAGGTTTCCCATTTCAACTTTTTAAGCTTCTTCACGGTCTGTTCTACAACATAGGTTCTTGCGTTGTCGTGATGGAAAATGACCTCTTTTCGATTTGCAAAAGTCGGCCTTTTTTTGAACACAAGTCTCTTCAAATGACAAAAGTCAATTGAAATATCAATTTGCAAACTCATAGCAATCTCTTCTGGCGAAATCTTCGATTTTACTCCCCCTCAATAGTAAGTAGATCGTCTTTATCGACGTCAGAAGGTCGCCCGGATTGATCGTTTAGATTAAAATCCACCAATCGAAATCGGCAGACTATTTTTCACCGTCCGATGAGTTGAACCACAAACCTTCTGAATGCTTTTTTTTGTCGCCCTTCCGACGCTCACTCCTTTTCGAAATTCATAGAGCATAACATGGCGAATGTGCAACTTTTCATTATCATTTAAGAAATTAATTTGTGGGCAAAACGTAAACCTCCAATAAGGTCTGACACTCAAGTGAACGATGCAAAGTTTCAATCGAGAACACAACAGAAATCGACACCAAAACAAACGCCAGTGTCAGGTTGCAGTCATTTTATGTTAACAATGAAAAGCAGAAACGAACATTTGCAATGATCTGATATTTAAAGAAAAAAGCCAAGTGCAATATTTCGATGACGCTATAAATTCTGATGGAAAAAGCATTTTACAAGAAATATTTGCAAACTTCGTGATTTATCTAATATAGAAAAAAGTCTGCAAAATATCAGCTTGTTAAATTTTATATTAATTCAAGACTTTCCGTTAATTTCTGCGACATTTCAGTGTGTGTAGATTTCACCCATACATTTTGAAAGTAAGGAAGAGGACTTACTCGTATAAATTATATAATGTCTGCCATGAGCACCTCCTGGTTTTGCAACAATCAGCAAGCTTGTCTCGCTAGAACAATTAAAACTGTGTAGTTAGTTCGATCCTCACTGGGTGTTCCCTATTTTCGGCCTTGGTCCACATCTAAGCTACGCTTGGAAAATCACTCTCATGTCCACCATTATGCGTTGTATAGCGTTGAAAAATAAAATGATTTATAGTTGATTATTATAGATTATACATTTTCTATTGCATTAATTTTTGGTTGTTGGTGTCTCCGTGTGTAATTATGCAATCTAAACAGAATAGAATCTCTATTTGGAAAGAGATCATGATATTTAGAGAAACTTTTTTTATTACGTGATTCAGATTTTTCTTGTACAAATGTCTTTCAAAAAAGCTAGCACATCCATAGGAACGGAAGGAAACGCACACTAGATATTGATGTATTGCGGTTGGTGATAATAAAAAGGATGCTTTCATTTTACGTCCTCAATATATTATTTCAAATTTAACAAAATTTAGGAAGTGGACTATTGATGTCCATTGTGCGTCGTATAATTTTAAAAAATAAAATTATTTATTGTTGATTATTATTGATTATGCATTTAATATTGCATTACTTTTTGATTGTTGGTGTCCACAGTCAAAAGATTATCGAAGATTAAATAAAGAGTTCAGTTGTGAATTCCCTGTAGTTTACCCAGATCGGTATATGGCTTTACAGGTAGATGCCAATCAAGGTAAACAGGTAGACTGTTTTCGTTCCAATGTGTACAACAACAACAACCAAAAACTAACGCCAAAGAATTCAACACTAAAGATGAGTTTATAAAAATATGTGATAGAGTAAAATAAATTTTTGCACACACACACACACAAACATATATATATATATTTATATATATGCATATATGTATATACTTATGAATAAGGTATATTTCGGCAGTAAGTATGCAACTATCATGTTTGATTAAAAAGATCAGACACGCCCTGTCTGATGTTTTTAATCATGATTAATTGCAATTTTCTCATTAATATTAATTGTATTTTCGAATAAATTTTCGTAACTTTATATAAATGAAAAAATTGAAAATAATGATAACACTACATCCCAGAAATCTATATAGGTAAAATATATATATATATATATATATATATATATATATATATATATATATATATATATATATATATATATGTGTGTGTGTGTGTGTGTGTGTGTGTGTGTGTGTATATATATATATATTACACCTATTTCTCTCTCTCTCTCTCTCTGTATATATATATATATATATATATATATATATATATATATATATTATATATCTTTGAATAAGTTTTGTCTTTTGATATTTCGCCCACACCCTGTCCTGCCAACTCCTTGCCTCTATTCCTCTTACCCTCAATCTGTACTTTGAGTATCGGGTTTTGCAAACTATGGCCAAATAGTTAACCCCAAAATAGGGTCATAACACTATGAAAGTGTAAAAAATAGGTTTTAATACCATCTATACATTTTTGTAAAAAATCGTTACCAGCAATAGATTTTTGAAGGAACAATTATTACCAGCAATACATTTTTGAAAATACATATTTTATCGGCATTAAATAAATCATTGAAGCTGTTATGCCGTAAAACAAAACAAGCCAAACCAAACATGAAGCTTTACTATTTTCATGATAATTGCTATTATAAGGTTTTCTCTTGGGTACATCAAATTTATATTTTTAAGCGCAGTAGTAGATTAGCAGCTAGGTCTCAACCATTTATAGTTGAAATTGCTATATAAGTTCTAATGCTAACAGTATTTTCTCACGTACTTATCGCATAAGGAAGTCTCGGCTTCTTGCGTTCCAGTCAACCTTGATCTTCAAATGTTTAAATGCAATTCCACTCGACAAATTAATTGTCTGGGAGTCATGTCCTTTTATTGTCCTCACGTCTTAAGATATTTTTTTTCAGATTTTTTTCACTCGCAGAAAACCCCATATAACTGTGCGTTTAATTGCTTTACTTACCTGCAGTATTAGTGTCAGTCGTTGATTGTACATGTTGATGCAGCATTGGGTTTCCTACAAAGGACTTGTCGACAGAATACTAGATTCGGGAGACAACACACACACACACACAAACACACACAACAACAACAAAATATGACCAAATGTAATTTTTCTTTTTTGGTACAGGTTTCTTTGTTGTTACGTGATATTTTCACGCTTCTTCGTATTATTATGATAAAAATTACAATTCTTCTGTCTCTTAATTAGGATGGGACTGAATTCATACCCGTTATTATCCACGACACGGTTCAACGCTTCTGGTAAGCCGATGTATAGGGTTAGGCACAATTGTGCACCACAGTGACAATTTATTAAGAGTGTAATTACACATAGAGGAGGACATAGACGATGAAGTAATGGATAGCCGCACGGATTGAGGAATCGGAGAGCCGAGTTCGAATTCCAGTCGAATTCATTACATTCACTTACGTACTAATATCCTTGGGAAAGGTATGAATCCTCTTCTTCCCCCACCAACAGGAGGAGAAGAAAAATAGCAGGACAGACCGGGTTCTCTAGACTTGGGTGGCAACCTGTCTACCGCAGAAAGAAATAGCAGCCTACTTCGGGAAAAAATTCTGCCTCGTCAGTTATGTATCGAAAGATACATGACCGCCTAAGCGTGTATCACGCATAGCACATAACTGACTGAATTACACATAAATATATTATTTACTATTGATTTAATTGTTATATGTGCTTTATAGAATGTCCTTTTCATAAGGACGTCGAGGAGATTCTTCTGTCATTTTACTGCATACATATTCAATTCTTTCTTTAAGTTCCTCAATATTTCTTTGATGACTCTGGTAAACAACTGATTACAAATAGCCCTACAGATAAAAATTCAAGAGTGTGAGGTCTGTTGGCGTCGGTTGCTACTCACAAGGACATCTTCGACCTATTAATTAATCCCTATTAATTTCGTCTATTAATTAATCCCATTTAATCTTATTAATCCTGACTTTTGCCTCATCTTGTATATCTTCGTACTTTTTGTTTTAAGAACTGGTCTTACGACTTAAGCAGTTTTACTAAGTCGTTTCCTCCATGCCTTTATAAATCTACGTATACTAGTTTCATTATTCTGTTAAACCTTTCACAGCAAGCGTTGTATTATCGTCCAGCGGTACGTTTAACTTCATGTCGTCTAGTACCCAATGAGGATTCAAGTACACCTGAATGAAACCCAAGAGATAACTCGGTTTGGTCATCAAGTATGAAGTTATTTTTTACCCTGAAATTTTACAGACTTTTAATTATTTATTTTTGTCAACTGATAATTCGACTGCCGGATATTGGCCTAACGTTGATCTTCTTTGCTGGCCCTGAACTGACTTTACCCGCCTAATTAAAATTTCATCCTTCTCACTTGGCTTTAAGAAAGCACTGCTGATTTGTGCATTCAAACGAGTGTATTGTAGAGAAATCGGTTGAATGCACACTGCAGCAAATGAAATGGGCATTCACAGTGAAATCAGTGAATGAGCATGCGCAATGAAATCATTGAATGAGCATGCGCAATGAAAACATTGAACGAACATGCGCATTAAAATGAAGAATGACTGACATCGATGTACACTTAAATAAAAACAGAAGGCAAATTGAATAACACTGTAAAAGTTAACCAAATCAGTTGTTTTCGACGAGGAAAAAAAAAGTGTTTCCGCGTGGCCTATAGCTCATATTTACTTTCACAAGAATCAACTGGTCAATCGCGAATTCGACATGAAACCAAATTTAAACAAATCATGATCCACTGGACGACAGAAGAAAATAATAATAAATCCTATTAGAAATTATATCAATAATAAAATATATGCAATTTGCACACACGCACGCAAACACACACACACACACACACACACACACACACACACACACACATATATATATATATATATATATAGATTTTGAGAGAGAGAGAGACAGAGATAGAGAGAGAAACAGACAGACAGAGGGAGAAATTTCATCGGTTGAATCTAAATAGTGTTTGTTGATATATAAAATTATACATAATTATATATCGTTATACGATATACATAGCTATAAAATAAATGCGAATGCAGTGTGTCACGCTTTTTAAACTTTACTCCTAGAGGCCATAATGCAACATATCCGACCATTTTTCTTGTCTGTTCGACACCGTGAACAAATAAAAAATATTTTTGGCCGGATCTCGAAATCACTTATGAAATTTTGGACTTATTTATTTTCTTTATTACGATTGTTTTTTTTTGAACTGATTTACGTGATTTTTCTAGTTTAAAATTTTTCTAAAATGCTAACAATTTTTATAACTTGGAAATAAATTTGGGAATAACAGAAATTAATTGCAAAATCCAGTGAAAATCACCCATAAAATAAAAATAATTGCTTATACAGAAATTAAGGACTTACGTACACCAAATTGTCTTTAAATTAATTGGCGACAGAAGAATAATTGTTTAACTTTAAAGACGTAAACGTGAATATTCATGCAATACTTAAATGCAGCGACCATTTTTGAGCTGCAGTTTATTCTTGTTTATTGCATCTTTAAAATTAAAGAAAATCTGTAGGAACCACGGTGGCGTATAACGTATATCGGATCGGATTGAGGAATTGAGAACCGAGTTCGAATTCCATTATCGAATCCATTTAATTCAAATTACGTGGTATTACCATCTATGGGTAAATAGACCCAGTTCTGTATATTTGGATGACAACTTGTCTACCGCAGAAAGAAATGGCAACCTACTGCGGGAAAAATCTGCCTCGTCAGTCATGTATCAAAAGATACATGATCACCTAATGTGCATCACGAAAACACATAACTATTTAATGACTTAATTGCGTTTAATTGATTGATTAACTATTGTTTGAATGATTTGAATCCCTGATTTGATTTTTCACTTTAAATGCATCTTTTAGGGCGGCTTTTTTGATAAATATATATATATATATATATATATATATATATATATATATATATATATATGAATTACCATTCAAGAAAAAGATTGTCAGTTCAGCGTAGCGGCAAGATTAACTAAACAATGTTCAACTGACAATCTAGACAAGTATATTTTTCTATATTCTTATTTTTATTTCCTCATTATTGCCAAATACCTGTTTCAAAAAAGCAGCAAATAAGTAAAGAAAAAATGTAAATAAATGTATAAAAATAGAAGCAAAAATGATGTCAATAAATCAAGAAGACGGGAAAAACAGTAAGTATAAAATAGCTGTTCAGTATATGAAAATCATCTTTAACAAGCAATTATCTTCTCTCAATCGTTGTCTCATATATTTCGTCTAGTTTCTCCCACTTTCCCGATATTAATAGTTCTTACGTTCATTAATTCTTTCTTTCTTTTCCTATTTAGGCCCTCTT
>CAHIKZ030001360.1:687500-690000 GCA_903632075.3 Acanthosepion pharaonis | reverse complement strand
TGTGTTTGTGTATTTTCCCTCGAAAAAATATAATTTTTTGGTACGGATGAAATTTTGTGTATTATTTATTCATAAAAAAGTTCATTATACTAGTTTTACATAACTTCGTGATTTGTTTATATATTTTTTCAATTGTTATTATTACATATCGTTTGTATATTATATATAAAAATATATAAAATTTTAATATTTTTTCAATTTTTAAATTTCAGAAAATGCTTTAATATTTAATTAAATTTTTTTCAATCCATCCCTTCATATTTTCCCAGTTTTTTTTTTAAATATTTATTTTAATATCATTGGTAATTCTGATTTCTTTTATTTCATTGATGTATTTATCTGTTTAATGTCTAAAGCTGAAGTAATTTATTTTAAAAACTTTTTCGCCTCATGAGTTTTGTTCTGAAGCTATTTATAATCTTTGTGACTTCATATACTAATGAGCTATTTCAATTTATTATTTATACGAGGTATTTTAGATTTTTCTATTTTTCATTTTTATTCAGTTTTAAATGACCTATTTAACTGTCCGTTAAAAACCTTATATTTATATATATTATATATATATTTTTTTTCATATTTTGAAGTTTCCCGACATCATTTAAAAATATATATATATAAAATTTATAAATAATGTATTTGTTATATAATATGGGTAAGAAAACTTGTTAATATAACATTAATTATCCCTGGTTAATTATTACGTTTTAACAATAAAGACCTCTCAAATCAGGAAATTTTTGAAAATAATGATATTTTTTTAATTTCTGGTGTTCCCAGGTCCAATTTAAAAGGTATAATTATTATTATAATCTGTTTTTAACCCAAATATTTATGAAATTAACCCCCAAACTGAGGTAAAACATCTATGAAATTTAAATTAAAATATAGGTTTTGATGCCAGAAAAATTTTTTAAAAATTATTACCAGCGATAAATTTTTTTAAGATTGGGTTTGGTTTTGTTTCTTGAAATTGTTTTTAAAAAACCAATCAACCTCAATGGGTTATTTAATGCCTTTTTATTTTTATTTCTGGTAATATTTTTTTCAAAGGAAAATGTATAAAAATGGTAATAATTTTTTTTTAAATTCTAAAAATTCTAATGAATTGCATGGTATTGTGTAACTTTTTTACAAAAAATACCCCATTTCTTCAAATTAAAACGTATTTTTTTACTTAGTGTTTTTACCAAAAGTTATATATATTAAATATTATATTTTTATAGTATGGAAATATTTAAATATATATTTACATATTCAATAATTTCCAATTATATATATATATTATAATAAATATTTATATATTTCAAAAAATATCTGATCAATGAATATTAAAATTTTGGACAAGTTTATCGTTTTATCTAATGTAATTTATTTTCATAAATTTGGACCATTTTAAATTTTTTGAAAAAAATATTACCACAATATATATTTTTGAAAAAAAATTTATTTATATATATATTTTTGAAATTATATTAAGGTTCATAATACATTTTTTATGAAAAAAAAAAATTACTACAATACATTTTTCATAAATTCATTATTTTTAAAAATATTACCGGCAATAAAAAAACTGTCGATATTGTTTAAAATATCCATTTTAAATGATATACCGTAAAACAAACCAAAATTAAATTTATTAATCAATTAAATATAAATAATTAAGATTAAAAAGACATTTTTCTAATAAAAATGAATTAAGAAAAATATAATCACTAAAGAATAAATTTGTAAATTACTCATATATTGTTTTCTTGTCATATAATTGCTTTTACCGTTTTTTCTTGCCGTATTTTTATATTTTATATATTAAATTGTTGATGTATTATAAATTTTGTCTCTGATTTTAAGGATCTTATCATGTTATAATTGTGTATTTCCCTTACTTTTATTAGTTCGCAAATTAACCGTCATGCCCTTTATCAATATTTCAAAACATCCTCAATAACCTTTTTTGATCCCATGGAAAAATTTGAAAAATTTTTTTTGGTCAAAATCGAAAAAAAAGAAAGAATGAAGATTAAAAAATAAAATTTGTTTCAAATTATTGATTAGAATAGATAAAAAAGATCTTAGCCAAAAGGCCAAAATATTTTTCAATTCTTTTCCATATTTTTACTGAATGTGAAAAAAATACAGAGGTTTAAAATGGCTTTATTTATATAATATATATATTGCATATTTAATCAAAAATATAAAAATTCTTCCTAATTTTAGGGGACGCCTTTTTTTGCAATTATAAAATAAACTCAGTCCCATCCATCAGGACAGGTTTTGGTATGCAGAAAAATTTTAAAAAAAAATATTAAAAATTAATTAACCTTCTCGAATATAAAAATTTTTTTTTATTTTTAAATATTTATATCTATACATATGGGAGGATGTATTTATATAATAAAATATTAATTTGGGGAGCCTGGTATATTTCCTATTATATTTTTGGCAAAAACTATTTTAAATATATTCCTATATTTATTTATGGTATATAATATATATATAT